>VDFB02212828.1:0-31984 GCA_007258455.2 Sequoia sempervirens | reverse complement strand
ATAAACTTCAGCGCATCAAAACATATCACAGGGATAGAGGCTCTGATACCAAATGAAGGGTTCTAGGAAAATTCACCGACAATAATTCATTGATGGAAAATTCACTGCCAGCAATTCACCGTGGGAAAATTCACCGTCATGACAAATTCATCCCTAAATAAAATTCACTGCCAACAATTCATCGTGCATTAATATTTTTTAATATATATTTCCAAAACTTTGATTTTTTTCAAAAGAATAATTTGATTTATGATAATAAAAATAAATAAAAATTAATCACATTAACTTTAGAGAATTTGATTTATGATAATAAAAATAAAAATATTTTTCAATATATTTTATTTTATCAATCATCTATAATTGATTTATGATAATAAAAATAACTCAATTTTTAATATATTATCATGTTAAAAACATTCATATCAAAATAAACATAAAAAATAATTACTATTGAGATGAATAGAAATTACTATGAACCAAACCTAACACAAAAATAAATCATCTCAATAAATCAATTATTGACAATTAGAGAGGTGTATAATAATTATTTTTCGAGTATCTAACAGGTAAAAAATAATGGGTATCTCAATAAATCAATAATTACTATTGAGATGAATAGAAATTACAATGGGAAATAAACACCAATACTTAAAAATAAAATAATCAAAAAATTGTAACTAAGGTGAAAATTATATATATTAAAAATATTAATGGCGGTTAATTTTCCACCACTATGAATTGTTGGCAGTGAATTTTCCATCGGTGAATTGCTAATGATGAATTTGTCGGATGCCCAAATGAAGAGCATAAAAAATGAACTGTATACTATTAACAATGTAATAAAATGTTATGCTAACATACACTTGCTAAGGAAGCTAATACTAAACCTTCCAAGCCATGAATTCTTCTTGCTCTTATGAATAAGAGAAATGTAATTATTCTTTTATAATGAATAGTCGCATCAATTTCCTTCAAGAAAGGATAATGCAAAATTAATGAATGAATTAAAAATTCTATTGAATCAAGGCCTCAAAATCTACAAACAAAATCCCATTACATTTTAAGTTGTGTTTGAGATCCCCTTCCATTATGTTTTGATGATATATATATATATATATATATATATATATATATAAATTTGATACATCTTTAAATATATGGGGGACATTATCTAATATTTATTTATGCACTTTAAAAAATATATTTTATTTAGAAATTTTAATATAGTAAAACACCATTTTTAATATATATTATAAAAACATCTGTATATGTTAATTACATAATCTTTTATTAGCCGATAAGCTATTTTGTTTGAAGTTTTTGCCAGGATTTTCATCAGCCCAGCCGTGAATTGGATTTTTCGGTGCCAAAGATGTCTCGGTCGGCGGCGACTTGACCAGGATTTTTTGAGGCAACGTCGAGCTTGGCAATTACGTGGGTTGGCAGTGATGAGTTGGTGTCCTCGATACGTGGAAGTTGAATCGTAAGTGTTTGCTCGCGAGAGTGTTAATGCATTATGTCATTGTACGATGGAGGCAGACAAAGTAAATGTGAGGGGACAAAGTAAATGCAATATTGAGTGTTGCAGTGTGGGAAAGTATACTTTGATTAAGTTGTATTGTTGAAACAACCATTGTGGTGTTGGTTTCATAACAAAATATTGTAAAAATCAATGCCTTCGGCTCCATGGCTGGTTTGATAGTAGACTATTCCAAAAATTAATGAACTGTTGTTCTCTGGAATCTGTAAATCGTTTTACATAGGTATTTTGCATAGATGATTAATTTATTGTTCATGTCTTCTTTTTATATGTTTCTATCTTTGGTGTTATACCCATTTTGGAGATTTGAAAGAGATTATCGCTCTATATGTATGGAGAAATTGCAGTTAAATAGATTCTTTCTTTCGACAAAAAATATGGTTAGGGTTAGTAATTTTTTCACCATTGGTTTATTGTTTTAGTTATCTTTGTGCATCTGTATGGTAAGTCGTTTTGCATGGGTATTTTGCATAGATGATAAATTTATTGTTCATGTCTTCTTGTTATGTGTTTCTATCTTTGGCGTTACACCCATTTTGGAGATTTGAAAAAGATTATCGCTCTGTATGGATGAAGAAATTGCAGTTAAATCTTCTTTCTTTTGTTAAAAAATATGATTAGGGTTAGTAATTTTTTGGCCGTTGGTTTATTGTTTTAGTTATCTCTGTGCATTTTTGGTGTTATGCCCATTAACATGGGAGCAATTGCAGATTAACATAGGAGCAATTATTTTTTCACCCTTTGTTTATTGTTTTAGTTATGTCTGTGAATCTTTCATTTATTGTTTGTGGTTATCAATGTGTATCTTTGGCGTTGAACCCATTACCATAGGAGCAATTGTAGTTAAATCTTCTTTCTTTTTTCAAAAAATATGGTTAGGGCTAGTAATTTTATCACGCTCCATTTGTTGTTTTAGTTATCTCCGTGCATCTTTGTTGTTACACCCATTAACATAGGAGCAAGTGCAGATTAACATATGAGTGATCTTGCACACACACACACACACACACACACACACATATATATATATATATGTAGAGGGTTAGTATGAGAGCATAAACATATTGGAGATAAAATTAGTTTGGTGGTTGTTAAGTGTTATTCTAATAGCTCTTTTACAATCTCTCTAGATTTGTCTATAATATTTAGTGCAAGGTGGTGTAGTTGGAATTTTAAATGAAGTCTGTGGCATTATACTAATTTTTACATGGGTGTTTTGCATAGATGATTAATTTATTGATAATGTATTCTTGTTATATGTTTCTATCTTTGGCCTTATACCCATTTTGGAGACTCAAGAAAGAGATTATCGCTCTTTATGGGTAGAGAAATTGCTGTTAAATCTTCTTTCTTTCGTCAAAAAAAAATGGTTTGGGTTAGTAATTTTTGACTGTTCAGTGTTATTCTAATAGCTCTTTAACAATTTCCCTATTTGTCTATAATATTTAGTGCCAAGTGATGTAGCTCAAAATTTCAATGAAGTGTGTGGGGTTATACTCATTTTGCACAGATTATTGCTACCTATTGGTTTAGGAGTTCTGTTTAATGTGGCTTTGTGTTCATCTGTGTTGTATGAATATGTTTCATGATATTCTTTTTTCCTTGTGTGTTTGAAGTCCAAAAACAACACACTCACTAGGGAAAAATAGTTTCATGTTTATCAATTACATGCCATGAGCCATGATATTCTTTTTTCCAATTGCTCATAAGAAACTGTTGATTATTGTAGTTTTCCTATTCTATTCTGCATATTTTATTCATGCTATTCTTATTTCCCCTGACTAGTCTGGGAAGGCACTGTCTGACTGAGCCACTGACTTAGATTAACACACTGTTATATGTTTCTATGTTTGGCATTATACCCATTTTAGAGACTTGAAAGAGATTATTGCTCTTTATGGGTGGAGAAATTGTAGTTAAATTTTCTTTTTTTTTCATAAAAAAATATGGTTACGGTTAGTAATTTTTTTGTCCCTCGTTTATTGTTTGTAGTTATCTTTGTGCATCTTTGGTGTTATACCCATTACCATAGGAGCAATTGTAGTTAAATATTCTTTCTTTTGTCAAAAAATATGGTTGGGGTTAGTAATTTTATTGCCCTTGGTTTATTGTTTTAGTTATCTCTGTGCATCTTTGGCGTTATACCCATTAATATAGGAGTGATTGCAGATTAACATAGCAGTAATTGCATATATATATGCAGAGGGTTAGTATGAAAGCATAGGCATATTGGAGATAAAATTATTTTAGTGGCTGTTAAGTGTTATTCTAATAGCTCTTTTACAATTTCTCTATTTGTCTATAATATTTAGTGCCAAGTAATAGGTTGAATTTTCAATTAAGTCTGTGGGGTTGCACTCATTTTGCACAGATTATTGGTACCTATTGGCTTTAGGAGTTCTATTTAATGTGGCTTTCCGTTCATTTGTCTTGTATCAATATGTTTCATGATATTATTTTTTCCTTATGTCTTTGAAGATCCCCATGACAGGTTGTTCTTCATGGGATTCTTTTTCTTGCTTCCCCATAAGAGACTATTGATTGCCGTGGTTTTCCCCTTCTATTGTCCATATTTTATTCATGATATTTTCTTTAGGTTATGACAACAATTATATGATGCAATAATCAATGCAAAATATGTATAATGCCATAGGCTTAATTGTAGATTTGAGCTACATTGCTTGGCATTAAATATTATAGAAAAATAATTTATGCAAAATGCCCATGTAAAATGACTTGTAGCAAATAATTGTTATTCTAACACCTATCATACAATTTCTCTACTTCTCTTCAATATCTATTAACAATGAACATAGCTCGAACCTTGTACAAATATGTTTCATGATATTATTTCTTCCCTGATCTACTTGAAGGTCCCTAGAACAAATTGCCTCCTGATCTGCTTGAAGGTCCCTAGAATAAACTGCTCAGGTCTATTTATATGGGTGGTGGAGCTTGCTAATTATGTGGGATGCCACTGTCTCATATGAATGTGTTTCATTATATTCTTTTTCCCTCGTCTGTTTTAGGTTCCCCACAACAAATTGTTCTTCATGATATTCTTGTTTTTAGTTCCCCGTAACAAACTATTCATTATCATAGTTTTCCTCTTCTATTCTTCACATCTTAAAGTTCTATTTAATGTGGGTTTGAGAGCATCTGTCATTTTCCTTTGATTCTTAAGTGTTTTCCTAATAGGTCTTTTCCAATTTCACTTTTCTATTCTATCAATATGTTTCATGGTGTTTTTTTTATCTCAACTGTTTGAACTTCCCCATAACAAACTATTCTTCATGATATTCTTTTTCCCAGTTCCCTATACTAAACTATTCATTATCGTACTTTTCCTGTTCTATTCTCCATATTTTAACACTCTATTTAATGTGGGTTTTCAAAGATCTCTCATTTCCCTCTGATTGTTAAGTGTTTTTCTAATAGGTTAGTGAAATGCATGTCTAGATTTGAGTTTGTAGCATATTCCTGCTTACCAAAAATTCTATCCCTATCTAGACAAGGTGTAACAACAAATTCTATGTGACAGTTGGCTTGTCAATTCAAAATTCAAGCTACATTATTTCCCACTAAATATTATAGATACAACTTAAACAAAGTATACTTTCCCATACTACAACACTCAATATTGCATTTACTTCGTTCTCCCCCATTGTACAACAACAAAAAAATGAATTAGTACCCCCGCGATATATATATATATATATATACATACATACAATGTGAACTATATGTGAAAATCAATGCTTTGAGAGATAGACAGAAACATATACATGAAATAGCATTGTTCCCTATACCAAATTGTTCATTATCATACTTTTCCTGTTCTATTCTCCATATTTTAACGTTCTATTTAATGTGGGTTTTCAAACATCTATCATTTTTCTCTAATTGTTAAGTGTTTTTCTAATAGGTTAGTGAAATGCATGTATAGATTTGAGTTTGCAACATATTCCTGGTTGCCAAAAATTCTGTCACTGTCTAGAAAAGTGTAACAACAAATTCTATCTGACAGTTGGATTGTCAATTGAAAATTCAAGATACATTATTTCCCACTAAATATTATAGGCTGAACCATCAATTTTTGGCTCTTAGGACTCCTCTTGCTCTTCTAGGATTTTTCACCTAAAAGGAGAGAGTTAGGCCAAAAATTCTATAGGGTTCATTCAAATTATGTTATGTATGATGTTGTCTAAGCTAAATGAAGTAAACTAAATGCAATTGGATGATCTATATGATAGATTATCAGTGCAAAACTAAGATTTATGCTATGTTTGAAAACACAGTGTTGTTTGCAAAAAGAATGAACAAAAATGCAAATTGAACTAAACATAATGTTGTTTCTCATAATAAGTGCACCTGAAATTTTTTTTGAAAAACTGATGAAACTTGAATTTGAGCTGACTGGGACTCATTCACCACCTTGGGCGAATTAGTCCCAGGTAAGGACTTTTCTACATACGAGCTATTTTTTGACAGTTAGGGACTTTGATCTGCATCTGACTCAAATCGGCACCTCAGGAGGGACTCATTCACCATGCATGGTGAATCAGTTCACTTTCAAATTTTTGCAACTTCAAATTTATGTTCTGCACCTTGACACCTACACAACAATTTCTAACGGAAACTCGATTTGGGATCTCAAAAAATTCCTACAAAACAACTCAAAATTGTTTATCTAATGGGGGGTTTTCCTTAGTCAAACCCCTAGTTGGGTAATCAAACCTTGAATAGAGAAAAAATTGCATAAACCCTAGCCTTAGATGTGTTAAAGACTAGGAAAAGTTGAAATGTGACAAAGATCCTATTCTATTGCTCTAGAATAAGACACGCAAGAATGATTTATATGATGCAAGATATCAACCCTAGAAACCTTACAACACATGAAAAATAGGAATGGAATGACATGCAAATGATAAACAAACAAGATGAAAACCTTAATATGAAGATAGAGCAAAAATGGAAGATGAAATCAATAGGAATCCAAGTCCTTAGGTGTGATTTGGTGGCTAGTTGCACCACTTCACCCTAGATTTCTTCATGATTGACCATAGGCATCCATCATCAACCCTTTGCAATGTTGGATCTTGACAAGAGAAGTGAGCTTCAAGAGCTGCAAAAACCCTAGTTTGCTGCCCTAAAATTTCAACTTTTGCTAATGAAACTTGTTGTGGAAGAATTGACTTTATGAATTGCTCTTGAGGAATGATAAAAAGATAAGAAAAGATGATAAGAAGATGTGTGAAATGACTTGAAATGAGTATTTATAAGCAAAAACACCTTATTTTCTCGTTAAAAAGACCTAAGAGGCCAAAATTCACCAGAAATTAAAGTTAAATTGATTAAATTCCCGCTTAAATTTGAATTTTCCCTCAAAGGGGACTCATTTGCCACCCTTGGAGAATGGGTCCCACCAGAGGGGACTGATTGGCCCAAGGTGGCGAATGGGTCCCACTACTGTTGTTTGAAGGTTGGTTTTCGGGGTATGAGATAATTAAATGTTGTTTGTTGGGTTTTATTTGATTTCTCAGGTAAAATGGGCCTTTAGATCAAAATTTATGGGTCTAAGGGGCCTATAAATGTTGTTTTGAAGGGTAAATGATGTAAAGGGACTCAAAAGTGGGTCCAATTATGCGTGAAATTATCTCTTTTCTCAAGAGGGTCCAATTTTCTATGGCACATTTAGCCCCCACTTTAGTGCCCATGTGAATCTATGTGCATATGTAAGCTAAAGGACTCTAAAAGATTCACCTTATTATATAAAAGGATAATTATTCAAAAGATGGGAGAACAAAACCCCTAGTGAAGTTATCTACACAACCACAACATTAGGAACTGCATCCTGCAACACACATTCATTAATTTCCCAAAAATAATTTTATCTAACTCTTAGGAATCCAATTTGAGGGTAGATGTATGCCCCCCTTTGATTCTGCTTGCTTTACAGAGGTGGAATCAAGGTAGAAATCTAGCCATGTTAAATAAGAAACATCATATCGTAGGGAATTTCCAAGTACCATGCCACATAACGATAGATGAATGATGATCTCGAGTGCGTAATCACGATTCCAACACATCAAACAACGTTGAAAATAGAATACCCTAGCTCATGTTATGTTGATTTGAAGAATGTCTATGTTATGAGTTCTTAAAAAGATGATAATCGTATGTTAATGTGTTAAATACTTAAAAAGAGATGAAAAGTGATTAAAAGAAGGAGAAGAAAGTAACTTGTCACTTACTATTCATTTTACCTTTGTGTAGCTTGAGAGTGACGAGTGAGCGAAGAACATGCCAAGCAGATGGGATTACACACCTTCGCGGCTGGATGATCTTCTTGAGCAAGTGGCACACGACGAGCTATATCATGAGGTGAGTCGATTTTGCAACTTTCACCTTGCAATGTTATAATAATTTAATGATTTTTATGCATGGATAGGTTAATTTAGGGTTCTTGGAAAAAGTTTGCAAAGTGTCCCCTTTTTTTGCAAAGTGTCCCATTTGTTCGCAGAATGTCCCTTTTGTTCTCAAAGTGTCCCGTTTCTTTGCGAAGTGTCCCATTTCTTGACGAAATGTCCTAAAAGGGTTCTAAAGTGTCTAGGGCCATTAGAAAAGCACACTATATTGAATTTAGCACACTTGCTTGAGGAATAATGTGAAAATTGAAGATATTAGATGAAATTTAGAGCATTTTCTGATGATTTTGATAGGTCCTTGCCCAATCGTGACAATGGCTAGGGGGAAGACAACTCACATTTCTGAGAGATCATGTGCCAACACTATCAATGGTAGAGGTAGAGAATTTACAGTCAGTGGGTATCTATTGGGAATATCTTATGCCACCTATGAGATACAATGACGCCATGCTTATGGCTATGTGCGAGTGTTGGGATGCTAATACCTGTACCTTTCATCTTCCCACTGGGGAAATGACTATCACTTCCAAGGATGTACACCACATTCTTTGAGTTCCCGTTCGGGGAGAGCAGGTATATTTCCAGGGGTTTGGTCATTTCAGGAGAAGAGAGACATGCAATATTGTCTAGGTGGACTGATACATGATGAGAGGGTTAGAGCGTGGATTGAGCTTCCCATGCTGCTGTATTCATGAGATCCTGTGGTCAGACGAATTATGATGCATACAAAGGCACTGGTTCTCAATCCAGATGGATAAGCGACACACTTGGATGGGGGATTGGTACACTTGATACGAGGGATGTACGAGTAGAGGACAGTCTATGCTTGGGGCTACTACATTCTAGCACACTTGTATTATGATCTTGGTCAGTTTGTATTTTGAGAGATCGACAGTATGGTCCATTGTACATTTCTATAGGTGTGGTGCCTTGAGCATATCACATGTACTAGGCCTGTTGGCTACCCTTTTACTATAGCTATAGGATATCCATGAGCATTCGACTATCCTTTGTGATGCCTATGGTGGTATGGGGATTTACACTTTTGGAGGGTGAGATTTGACTAGTTGGAGGAAGATGAGATCCTATGGAGCCAGAGTCACTCATACATTTCACATGGTTACGGGCAGCGTACGAGAGTGTGAGGAGGCAACTCTGTCGAGCTGAGAGTGCACTACACTTAGCATAGATCTCAGCAGAGGTAGAGAGACTGCATGCAGAGTTGGCACATACACAAGTGGAGAGGGATCAAATGGCAGATGAGCGACTTATAGCCGTTGGTAAAGTACAGAGTCTGGAGTATGCACTTAGACTTGGTAGTTTGTGATCATGGTCACACACGACTGTCTCATGATGTTTGGGGACCAGATCATGAGTGCTAGATCCTGAGGGGTCTAGGTCTCACAGACCATTATGACTTTGTATATGATATTATGATGTATATAAAACTTCAAATGATATATATATATATATATATAGACATGCACATGTGATTGTATGATGACATGTCTCTTTATGTGGATGTTAAATGCTATGTGATTAATTAAATGACTTATAGTAAAAGTATTTAACTAATGGCTACATGATTTAATAGGATTGATGTGATCTAGTGTAAAACATATTTCAGTTTTAGCATAGATACAACATTGATAATGAGAAAAGAATATGTTAAATTAAATACACTGATAAGGATCTAACTTAACACAACAGGAATGTGAATAGTATGAAGCCTAAAGCAATTATAAAATGAACTTAAATACTTACCTTAGTGTTCAAGACAAACACAAATTTAGTTATCAAGGACGAAGCAATGTGAAAGTTATTTAGAATAACATCAAATAACTTTAAACAACACTGCTATATCAACCATACTATTCAAAGGGGGTTATAGATAATACCAACACAAATCTATGGAATTAATGGGTTCCCTAAGGGGTGTTCTATCAAGCTGCGTTGAGTGATAAGCACCAAGCCCATCATTGGTATCAACTATGTAAGGTCCCAACCAATTAGGGTTGAACTTATCTTTATCTTTCTTTATCAACACTAGCATTTCGTTGATTTTCAATAAGAACAAAATCTCCCTTAGAAAACAATCGAGGGATGACATGAATGTTGTGTTTGCTTAGTAATTGTTTGATGTGAGCTTGGAGATGTTCGATAGCGTTAATGCGTTGTTCATCGAGCATCTCAAGTTGATGTAATCGTTGATCTTTACAAGTGTCATCGTCAATGAGATCTTGGAGAGCAACTCACAAAGTAGGAATTATGCCAATCTTTATGATGCTTGGTGATAGTTTTCTTGAGGATTTGTTCGAGAAGCTTATTAGCATTTTTAGCTTGTCCATTGGATTGCAGATAATACGGTGTAGAAAAGTGATGTTGAATGTTGAATGTTTCAAGAAATTTTTGAACTTCATTATTCTTAAATGGAGTTCCATTGTCTGAAACGATTGCGAAAGGGATTCCAAAGTGAGCAATTATGTGGTCCAAGATGAAATGACAAATTGCTTCAGCAATTGTATAACAGAGGGGAATACCTTCCACCCATCTCATGAAATAGTTTGTTGCGGTTATGATAAATGTATGTCCAATAGAAGAAGGTAGTGAAATTTTTCTAATAAGATCTAACCCCCATACTGAAAATGACCAAATGGGAACATTGGTACAGACCTCAACAGTAGGAGCGTGGATCAAATTGCTATGTTCTTGACATTTGTGACATCGTTTAATGTAGGTGAAGCAATCCTTCTCCATATGTCTCCAATAATAACCCATATGAATAAGTTTTTGCACTAATGAATGACCTCCAAAATGACCTCCACAGGCACCAGCATGAGCCTATTCGAGTGCTAAAATGATTTTAGAATCGTTAAGACATCATAATTTAGGAGACCATTAAAAGATATTCTATACAATGTGTTTGAAAGGATTACATATTTAGCCGTGAGTTTACGTAAACTTTTTTGAATATTCATTGTGGTAGGTTCAGGAATGGTACCATCTTTCAAGTAGTTGTATATTGTATTGTACCATTCACACAAAGCATCTTGAGTTATCGCCAAAATGTCTTCTAATGGAGTATCGATTGAAGGTTTCATGATGGGATGGATAACAAAGGTGAAGTCTGTGAAAGGATCGTGTGGAGATATAAGAGAAGTTGCACTCGCCATTGCATCCACATGTCGATTATCTTTGTGTGGGATGTTATCAATGGTGAATGAGTCAAATTTTTCTAATAGAATCATTATAAGACCCTTGTATTTTAATAATTGTCATGTTTAGTTTGATATGTACCATTGATTTGTTTGATGACCAATTGTGAATCACCAAAGATCTTGATATGTTTAGCGTTTAGAGATAAAGCAACTTGCAAACCTGTGATCAATGCCTCATACTCAACTATATTATTTGTGCATAGGAAATTTAATTGATAGGATAACCTGGGAATAGGTTTTTTGTCAGGTGGAATTAGTACCACTCCAACACCAGAACCTGTTCGACACTTAGATCCATCAAAAAATAACTCCCATGGTTTAATGTCAGTGGTTAAGGCATGATCATTAGGAAAGGAATCAAGAGTAGGTAAAGAAAAAGGAGGAGCATCAACTAAGTGATTGGTTAAGGCTTGGTAGGTTTGATTTATTTTTGTTAAAAAAATTTAAGGTCAAACTTAGTTAACAACATCACCCACTTAGCTAAGCGTCCGAAGAGGTCTATTTTGTTGAAAAGATATTTAAGAGGATCAAATTTTGTGATAACTTGTATTTCAGCATTTAGTAAATAATATCACAACTTACTAGTAGCGAATACAAGAGCCAAACATTGTTTTTCAATTGGTGAATATCATGTCTCATAATCAATTAAGGTGCGGCTAATGTAATAAATAGGGTTTTATTTACCATGATCATCGTGTTGAGCCAACAATGCTGCAAGAGCATGGGTCAAGATGCGGTGATGTACTAGATAAACGGTCTATGTGGCACAACAGGTTGTAAAAAAAGTGGAGTGGTTAGGTATTCCTGTAGACTCTCAAAAGCCTGTTTACAATTCTCATCCCAATCAAAAGGGACACCCTTTTTTAGGAGATGTGTGAAAGGTAATGTGTGATCGGCTAAAGATGCAATGAAATGACGGATAGCTTGAATTCAACCTTGTAACGTGCATAACTGATAAATATTCCTAGGAGGTGGCATGTTAATAATTGCATCAATTTTCTTTGTGTCCACCTCAATGCCTCTATGAGATATGACAAACCCCAAAGGTTTACCATTATCTATGCCAAAGACACTTTTTTGGATTCAATCGCATGTTGTATTGTCATATGTGTTCAAAGATTTTATGAAGGACACTTACATTGTCTAAGTGTCGTGTTAATGATTTAGCTAGGATATCATCAACATAATCTTCCAGAATTTTGTGAATGTAATAATCATGAAATATTAATGTCATTTCACGTTGATATGTTGTGCCGACATTCTTTAGACCAAAGGGCATCACAACCCAACAAAATGTTCCCCAAATAGTTGTAAAGGAAGTTTTATAATGATCTTGAGGGTTAATAAGGATTTGATTATAACTAGAAAATCCATTCATGAATGACAACAAAGCATGTCCAACAGTTGAATCCACGATCATGTCCATATTAGGAAGTGGAAAATCATCTTTTAAAGAGGATTTATTCAAGTCTCAAAAATCCGTGCATATCCTAATACGATTATTGGGTTTTGCAACTGCGACAATATTTGAGATCCAAGGAGAATAATCAATAGGTCTAATAAAGTCTGCATCAAGGAGTTTTTCAGTTCCTCTTTAACATGCAAGGCTATGCTAGGATGCATTTTTCTGATCTTTTCATGAATAGGTTTAGCATTTGCAGCAAGGGAAATGTTATGCATCATGATTTTCGGGTCAATTCCTGGCATATCAAAATATTTCCAAGTAAATTTTTTAGGAAAATCATGAAGTAAAGCAGTAGTGTCTTCTTGTTCTTCATCATCCAGGCACTTCCCAATCTTAATAACTTTATCTTTATCATTAATTTCCATTAGCACATCAATTGTATCTCCCAAAGGGACTACGTTGGATTTAGGACCTTCAGATTTAGAAAATTCTTTAGTGATATCACTTGCTTCTTGCTCGGTAATGGTCATGGTACGAGGAATGTTTCTCATGTAAGTGAGGATGGGTTATCATAAACGCCTAACATTCATTTCAAAGCTTCATTGCTATCGACATACTTCCATGAAGCTGGTAAGGTTATATTGAGAAAATTGGGATGTTTGATTGTAAGTTTGTGTTGTGTGTGACATGTTATAGCATTAATGTTCAAAGATGGTCATTGAGTAGCTTTGGTCATTTTAGAAAAAGAATATCCCAATCTTGCTTTTGTTTCTTGTGTATTAGGTTCAATAGGGACACAAATACCTTGCTCATGTTTTCCACACCCTTTTCCAGTATAGCCTAATTGTTTTACAAATTTATAGCCTTTTCCATAAAATCTTTCCATTTCGTGCGGAGTAGGCGGGGATTGATAATCTATCTCATCAAAATTTGTTGTGTATGTTGCATTGTCATCCAAATTATAGTAGATGTTTGAGAAGATTTTTTATAAGTTTGAGTGGTCATGATTGTTGGTTGATCTTGTTTCTCATCTTTATTTTGCGTGATTATGTATTCACCCATAAACAAGGGTGTGAATTCTAAGGATCCCCAATCGTCACCAAATAATTTAGATATCAATTCCTTATTGTTTTGTTCAATTTGAAGAGGGTCTATATTGGATCTTGGAATTAATGTTTTCAAAGGACTTGTAACCCCTTTTTCAAGGTGCAAGCAACTTTTAGGTTCGGGGTCTATTTCAACTTGATAGATGCGATTGTTATAGACATATTTCATGGTACGATGAAGGGTTGAAGGCACTACATTCATCTCATGAATCCATGGTCGGCCTAAAAGAATATTATACAAAAGATCATAAGGCATGACATGGATAGGAGTCTGCAAAGTAGCCGCCCCAACCATAATAGGCAAAGTAATTATTCCAAGCGGTTGCTTTGTTGTATTATCAAATCCTCGAATAAAGAAAGAATTAGGTATTATTTGTGACCTATCAACATCTAATCGATCAAGGAGACTCACACTACGTGCACATTAAGGGAAAAACCACTATCTATGAGAGTGTGTTTGATACCTGTGCGATTGAATCGAGCAATTATCATAAAGGAATCATGTTGTTTACACAACTCCAAAGGAGGGAGCTCATGTTGATGGAAAGTAATGTCAAGATTCTTTTTTTGGATGAGAGTGATCCAGTATAATAGTGTTTTACAATTTTTGGCCAAACTGGACACTAAAATTATTTTTTTCAACCAAATCTGCACATTTGGGCACCTATAGTGGCTAAACCGTGAGGAATTTGAAGATGATGCAAACTAGAGTCTCGTCACATTTTGTCTTTAGATTCTAAAAATATTTTTTTCAAAATTTTTGGAATTAGATTGCATTTCTTTTTCCATCTCCCACAAAAACTGTTTTTTTTTTCAGAAAACAACATTTTTAAAAAGTGACGCACACCGTATAACACATAATTTTTTTTCCATGAAGGATAAAATTCTAATTCTTTTGAATTTAGATTTGTAACTCCGATATCTAGTGCTTCCACTTGGTTAGATAGATTTTTATTGAATATATTTTCTTTAATCAAGTTTTGAAGTCAAACCAATTACAATTCAGACATAGCACGACCGTATAATGCTTAACTTTTTTTGTATATATTGAAATTCAATTTTTTTTGTTGGATCAAGGACTTCAATATCTGGTGCACTCATAATTTTCAAAATTTTCTTTGATAATTTGCTATTTTTCCACATGTGCAGAACAAAGACCTTCATTTTCGGTGAAAAACCTATGTTTAATAAAACTAAAAAAACAAATACATAATAAAACCAAAACATATTAAAATTGTATTCATTGGATAGCTCATTTTGAGGACTACCTGATTCCAATTGGGTTTGTGAAGACTCCTCCATTTTCATCCTCAACCTGAGCTCTGAAGCGTAAAAAATTAGAATTTTTTTGTGTCTTAGGAGGGTGAGGGGTAAGGGGGATTCGAGCGAACCCCCCTTTCATAAGGGGTTTTCTTTAATTTTTGGGTGGGAAAGCATCAAATGGGTTCGCTCAAACTAATAGGTTCGTATGAACCCCTAAAATCAAGTTTTTTGGCATGGGGTCATTTTTTGTGAGTTTTCCTTCCTCACTTGAACTATAAACCACTATTGTGGCTTCACCCGAGAGCTGCCATGTATCATTCAGAGTGGTACCAGGAGGAATTGTGAATTTTTTTAGGACTATTTGAAGAATGTTGTGATAATTTGGTGAGTTTTGAAGCAAATCCCAAAGGGAAATTTTGGCGAGAGTATTCTTTAATTGTTCAGCAAGATCATACTTTGTGTGTGGGCTATAGCGAGGAGCACTAGGAGGATTAGGTAAAGGTGAAGAGGGTGGGGTTGGTTGTGGAGGTTGCGGGTTGTTTCAGGTGTTATATGTATGAGCAATAGTATCATTACTAGATTTCTACGATACATTGACTTTAGGGGGGTAGAGGGTTTACCGAGGTTGATTAGAAGAGTGGAGCTTATTTGAGGGTGGGTAAACGATAAGTTTAGGTTGAATTAGATTAACATCCTTGATGTTAGAGGTATCACAACAGACCAAAGTAGATGAGTTAGGTGAGATGAAGTCTTGAAGAGACTCATCTATCAAATGCAAATCATCACGACTAAAAGGTTTGAGGGGTAAATTATCGTCAACTGGTTTAAGATGTTCAAGAGAAGCATTAGAGGTTGTAACGTTCGATAATTTGAGTTGGTCCCCACAAACCTTAGTGGATGGCTTATGCGAGATGAAGTCTTGGAGGGATTCATCTAACAAATCAAAGTCATCACAAGAAAAAGGTTTGAGGGAAACTTTATCATTAAGAGGTTTATGTTTCTCATTGCAAGCATTAGAGGATGAAGTGAGTGAGAGGAAGTCTTGAAGGACTTCATCTAACTTGTCAACATCATCACTACTAAGAGGCTTAGATGAGATGTTGTTTCTAATTTGAATCATGTGTTTGAAGGGATGGTTTGATGTTTCAGTTTTTGTGTCTTTATATATAGATGAATCTGATTTGAAAGAACTAGGAATGAAAATGGAAAAGGAAATTTTCAAAGATCTAAAACTATCCATAAATGCTATGAAAAGAAATGAAATTTATGCTAAGAAAACATAAACAAATGAACTATAACAAAAATATAATTACAAAAAATAGAAAGATGCAATGCAGGAAACTGAAATCTAGAAATGTTGATACAGAACTGTAGAGGGACTGATTTTCCCTAGGTGGTGAATGAGTCCTAGGAGATGATTTTTTAAAGATATTTTTGTGTGTTCTGAATATTTTCAAGTCTATACAATGTAGGGATAGAATGCAAACGCAAAATGTTGAAATGATTGAATGAAATAAAATGTACTAATGAGATCTAAATAATACTTTCACTAATGCAATGTTTAAGAAACCTAAAGATGCAAAACAATGCAAAATGATGAAGTAATTAATTCCTAAGATGCAAAAAGAAATGTAAATTAGAATGATGTTATGCTCAAAAGTCAAGTTCACCAAAATGAACCGTCGATTTTTGGCTCTTAGGACTTCTCTTGCTCTTCTAGGGTTTTTCACCTAAAAGGAGAGAGTTAGGCCAAAAATGCTATAGGTTTCATTCAAATTATGTTATGTATAATGTTGTCTAAGAAAAATGAAGTAAACTAAATGCAATTGGATGATCTATATGACAAATTATGAGTGCAAAACAAAGATTTATGCTTATGTTTGTCAGACGTTGTTTTGCACCTTGACACCTGCACAATAATTTCTGACGAAAACCTGATTCGGGATCTTAGAAAATTCTTGCAAAACAACTCAAAATTGTTTGTCTAATGGGGGGTTTTCCTTAGTCAAACCCCTAGTTGGGTAATCAACCCTTGAATAGAGAAAAATTTGCATAAACCCTAGCCTTAGATGTGTTAAAGACTAGGAAAAGTTGAAATGTGACAAAGATCCTATTCTATTGCTCTAGAATAAGACATGCAAGAATGATTATATGATGCAAGATCTCAACCCTAGAAACCTTACAACACATGAAAAATAGGAATGAAATGACATGCAAATGATAAAAAAAAATGATGCAAACCTTAATTTGAAGATAGAGTGAAAATGGAAGATGGAATCAATAGGAAACCAAGTCCTTAGGTGTGATTTGGTGGCTAGTTGCACCTCTTCACCCTAGATTTCTTCATGATTCACCATAGGAATCCATCATCAACCCTTTTCAATGTTGGATCTTGACAAGAGAAGTGAGCTTCAAGAGCTACAAAACCCTAGTTTTCTGCCCTAAAACTTCAACTTTTGCTAATGAAACTTGTTGTGGAAGACTTGACTTTATGAATTGCTCTTGAGGAATGATAAAAAGATAAGAAAAGATGTGTGAAATGACTTGAAATGAGTATTTATAAGCAACAACACCTTATTTTCACGTTAATTAGACCCAAGAGGATGACATTCATTTGAAATTAAAGTTAAATTGATTAAATTCCTACTTAAATTTAAATTCTCTAACCATTTGCCCAAGGTGGCGAATAACAACCAACTACTATTGTTTGAAGGTGGGTTTTCGGGGTATAAGATAATTAAATATTGTTTGTCAGGTTTGATGTGATTTCTCAGGTACAAGAGCCTCTAGATCAAAATTAATGGGTCTAAGGGGCCTATAAATGTTGTTTTGAAGGGTAAATGATGTAAAGGGACTCAAAAGTGGGTCCACTTTCTACAACACGAGGGAAAAATAGGGAAATTGCAAAAAAATATTAGGAAAACACTTAAGAATGATAGGTAGCATTAGAGATGTCTCAGCCGGCAGGCTATTTGTTTCAAGTTTCTGTCATGATTTCACTAGCCTAGCTGTGAATTGTATTTGCCGGTGCTGGAGATGTCCCACCCAATGGTGACTTGACTGGGTGTTTTGTGGCGATGTGTAGCTTGGTAATTTCGGCGTGGGCGCTGGAAGTAGAGTTGGTGTCCTCAATAATGCGTCAATGGTAAGTGTTTTCTTGCACAAGGGTTGATGCACTCTACTATTGTTGTTCGGTGAGGTCGGGCGAAGTAAATACGTGTAGCTAAAGTGAATGGAATATTGAATGTCATAGTGTGGGAAAGTATACTTTTATTAGGTTGCATTGTTGAAACAACCAATGTGGTGTTGGTTTCATAGCATTTTGTATAGGTTATTGTGCTCTTCTATTTTCCATATTTTTTCCATGATATTATTTTTTTGTTCATTTGTTAGTTACGTTTGCTTCTTAAGTGTTTTTCTAACATCTCTTGCAACTATTTCATAGACTGCTTATCTTCTACCAATATGTTTCATGGATTTGTTTCTCCCTGATCTATTTGAACCTGCTTATAATAAAGTATTAATTGTTGTGGTTATTTTGTTTGTATGGAACATGTTATATGTCTTATATCAATATATTTCATGACATTCGTTCTTCCACATCTATTTGAAGTTTGCCATAACAAACTATTTTTTATGATATTCCTTTTTTCAATTCCCCATAACAGACTCTAGCTCTCCCCAAGTTTCTAGAAAACCCTTAAGCGCCAGCCCCGTAGGTGTGTTGCTTGCTTCATTTTTGTTGCGAGCAATTGTATTGGGCCTTTTCCAGATGCATGGTTAGTTTGTTCATCAATTACATTGAATCTTAGATCTGCAAATTTGTTGTTACACTTTGTAGCATTGTTTGATATGTGTATGGATATATGTATATACATATGCATATGCATATGCATATTCATATGTATATACATATATGTATATGTATATGTATATATGCATATGCAATAAAAAAAAGTGAAACTCTTTGAGATGGAGGGTGCAACGAGGGAAGGAACGATGCATATGCATAAGCAGTGACAACATTACACTCTTCGGGGAAGGGAAAAATGCACTGTACCTTCCATTCGTTACACTCTCCACCGAAAATGCATTGCATATGCATAGATATATTTACATATAGATATGCATGTATGTATATACAAATGAATATGCATATGCATATGTACATTCAACCTAATTAGATGTATGATTTGTTTGTTCTTCAATTAAATTTTGTCTATATTAGTTTAGTGGCTCTTAAGTGTTATTGTCATCTGTGTTATACAATTACTCTATTTCTCTTCAATTTTTATATATATATATATGCGTATATGTATCTATGTATGTTTCAAAGCATTGATTTCCACATATCGTTCACAATCTACACCATCCTCTTTGTAAGGATTTGAAGTTAAATCAATTAGAAAGATACCAAGGAACTAACTATGCAAAATGTGTATAACACCAAAGATGGACAAAGTATATATATGTGTCTATATTGTAGAAGTTGAGAAAGCCAACTTCACAGAACCCGAGTATCACCTGCATGCAAATAACCTATCACAGAAAGGAAGAGATGGAGACAAAAAAGCAAAGGTGCTCTGCAAGCTTCAAGAGAAATTGCATTAACTTGAGAGAATGATACAAAGAGATCAATCCTTATGAAGGAGATCAAGAAACCCTAAAGTGTAAGCTAAAAGGGAGCATTTAATAATTAGAATAATTATTAAATGCCTACAAAATGCAAACTAAGTTAATCTTACGAGAAATATAAAAGGTAACTTAATTAAAATAATTAAGTAATAAACCTTTTACTCTAACACCCCCCCTTAAGACGAACTTAGGGAGTAGCTACAAACTAAATGCATGAAATAAATGCAGCTACAAGCTAGAAAGAAAACTTGGGTCCCAAAAACTAGGCCAGATGAGGTACCCAATCAATGTAACCAAATCTCTATAAAGTGGAGTAAAGGAGAAAACCCAGTGGGAAAAACTCCTCTCCAAAAATAGATGTACAAGACATGAAGAACATCACTAAAGTAGAAGAAGTTGCAAACAACTATCAAAAGATGACCGCTACAGTGCTGAAGAACCTCCTCTAAAGATAGGATGATCAGGATTAAGAAGACAACAGTTTGCATGAGTTCCCCCAATGACACTACTCGAACAACGATCGAAAATATAGATGGCACATGATTATGTACGAGTGAACCTAACGACACTACTCGAACAATGATCAAAAATACAGATGGCACATGATTATGTATGAGTGACCCCAACGACACTACTCAACCACTTAAAGCAGCCAAACGGCCAGTCCGTCCGAACATCCAAAGTCGCCATTAGCACGAATAGTATAATACCCCCCATAATGCTGACTGGGAGAGCCTGACAAATCCACTGAAATGTTGTGTAACACCCTGTAGTGCATGAAGGAGAAGAAACAACATCTGAAAGTGCACAAGAAAGCACCTACAACTGAAAAAGTGGTGTGCAAAACAAAGCACACATGCATGAGGCTAGAATCATATGGATCCACTTTTGTCGTGCAGGGACACTCACCGGAAAAAAGGTGTGATAGAAAAAACAAAGGCACTACACAACCCCCCATGGCACTTTATAATACAGTGCGAGTACAAAATATGGTACAACCTTATGTGCAAAATCCCAAAAATACATGTACAATAGTGTGGCACTTTATCTTGGTGTGTTTACATAGAAGACTGCTTACAAATGATGCTCATAATTCCCACAAAGGACAAAATACTGGAAATACATAAAGAACAACAAAAAATGAAGCATCCCATGTAAACGAGAAGTTCCCAGGAGCTAATATGTCCAGGTAATTCACCAAAGTGTGAAAACACAAAAAAATGAATAAAGTTTACCTAGAGCAAAATCTAGAAAAATTGCATGGATGGAACTAAAGATCTCTGAAAGATGGTTCCAACGCTGCTGAGATCGCGAAAAATGAAGAAATTGGTCAAAAGTTACAAGCTCGGGACTGAAAACAACTCCTCTGACTTCAACAGGCTGTAGAATACACCAACAACAAAAACAGGTGATGAAACCCACACCACTAGAAATTTGACAGAATCAGCTTTCCGACGATATCTCGTTTTCTAAAAAATTATATCATATGCCCTAGATACGACCAAAAGAAAAAAAACACTCCTGGAGGCCAAAGAAGGGGTCAAGAGGGCCCAATGTATAGTCCATACTGCTGACGTCAGCAGAATATTATGGAGAATATTCCCCCTCGCCTAGGAAAAAAATCTGATCCCCCTGTGCATAAAATGGCAACGAAATATTATGTGCGCTCAACAGAATATTCGTAAAAGATTCTTTGGGTTTGAAAAAAAACTCTGCCAGTCGGGAAAACCAGTCACTCATCGGGAAAGGTGAGTTCGTTGCTGGAAAACAAAGCTTTGTCAGAAAGACAGAAAATGCAGCTGTCGGGGGTTAGAGAAAGCTGCCAGAAAAACCAGAAAGCCCGGCCAAATGGGAAGGAGGCTGTCGGAGGGGAGTAGAAGTCGTCGGCTGACAGAAGGAACGCCGACCGGAATGGGAATCCACTGCCAGCAGATTAAAAGCCCACCATGAAAAGTGGTCCGTCGGTCGCAGAATCGCCGCCAGCTTGGGTACAAGGGGCCTGCAGCCGCAGGTACCCTGCGGGTACTGTAATAAATGCGGCCCTCAAACAAATAATTCGCCCCACAAAAAAATTGCCTTAGCTTTTTTTTAAAAGATTTTTAATTTATTTTTTTTTCAATGATTTTTTTGAAAAAAATTCCATGGACGAAAAAAAATAATAATTAATTTTTTGACAATTTTTTTTAATATCTCGATTCGCGTGTTGGGGAGGCCGTATGACCTCTCTGGCAAAAATTTTTTTGCCTCATGGATCAACTATGTCCAAAATGGATGAATGAACAGTCGTTTCTGGGGTTTTGGACCGCTGCAGACTCAATGGCGAGGTCCATTTGGACTGAAAAGGCTCTGATCAAACATGTATGCCCTGGATCAAAAGAGACAAGCCCCAAACCCTTGGAGCTCCAAAAATCCTTCAAAACACGAACATGAAGCAACAGGTCTGGAGCTCTGATACCATATAGAAGTTGATAAATCCAACTGCACAAAACTTGAAGATCACCTGCATGCAAATAATCTGTCACAAAAAGGAAGAGATGGAGACGAAAAAGAAAAGGTGCTCTGCAAGCTTTAAGAGAAATTGCATTCACTTGAGAGAATGATACAAAGAGATCAATCCTTATGAAAGAGATCAAGAAACCCTAAAGTGTAACCTTAAAGGGAGCATTTAATAATTAGAATAATTATTAAATGCCTACAAAATGCAAATTAAGTTAATCTTAAGAGAAATATAAAAGGTAACTTAATTAAAATAATTAAGTAATAAACCTTTTACTCTAACATATATATGTATATATATGTATGTATATATATGTATGTATATATATATATATATATATATATATATATATATCTATATAGATATGCAAATATAGATATATATGTATTGGAAAGCATACTCCGAAATGTGCAAGAAAATATGTTGATTACGTTGCATTGTCAAAAGAGGCATTGTTGTGCTGGTTTCATAACAGAGTACTTGACGAATCGCTTGCTCTATGTCTGTTTTATAGCAAATTGGACTAGGGTTTTAAAACTGTTGTGCTCCAGAATCTGTGAGTTGTATATATACATATATATATATATATATATATATATATATATACATACATATGTATATATATGTATATATGTAAATATATATGTATATGTATATATATGTGTGTGTGTGTGTGTGTGTGTGTGTGTGTGCGTGTGTGCGTGTGTACGTGTGTGTGTTTATGTATATATATATGTAAACAATAATGTGTATATGTATATATATATATATATATATATATATATATATCTGTATGTATGTATGTATGTTTTTTGTAACAATTATTTTACAGTTTCCCTATTTGTCTATAATATTTAGTGCTAGATAATGTGGCTTCAATTTAGAATTGATAAGCCAACTGTTACATAGATTGCTTGTGTTGTATGAATATGTTTTATGATATTCTTTCCTCCTTTTTAAAAGTTATATTTAATGTTGGGTTTCGATCATCTCTCATTTTCTTATGGTTCTTCAGTGTTTTCCTAATAGTTCTTTTACAATTTACCTATTTGTCTATAATATTTAGTCCCAAATAATGTAGCTCCAATTTAGAATATATGTATGTATATATGTGTGTGTGTGTATGTATGGGAAACTATATTGCAAAATGTGTGAGAAAGTATATTGATTAGGTTGCATTGTCGAAAGAGCCATTGTGGTGTTGGTTTGATAGAAAACTATTGTAAAAATTGTTGCCCCCGCCTCTCTTTCAAGTTCCCAATAACAAACTATTCTTTATGATACTTTTTTTTGGTTCCCCATGGCAGACTGTTCATTATCATATTTTGCATAAGAATCAGAGGTTAATGATAGGTAATCGAGAACCCACATTAAACATATTCAAACAATTCAAGCAGTCTAGATGTAAAGAGTTGGTTTGTGAATTCAAAATTTGAGCTACATTCTTTGGCACTAAATCCACATTAAATAGAACTTGTAAATGCAATGGGTGGAAATAATCTATGCAAAATGGCTATAAGGCCACAAAGTTAATTGGGAATGGGTCATCCCACAATAATGGGTTACACTTTTTGGCCAAACTTGACATTGAAATCAACATTTTAAGAGAAAACTTCACTTTCTGACACTTATAGTAGGTAAACTATTAGGAATTTGAAAATGATGTAAACTAGTGATTTGTGAGATTTTGTCTGTAGATTTTAAATATATATTTTTTTTAAAAATTGGAATTAAATTGTTTTTTTTTTTGCGTCTCCTTTGATAACTAGTTTTTAATAGTAAACAACATTTTTTAAAAGTGATGTGTACTTCGACACGCTTAACTTTTTTTCTACAAGGGATAAAATTTTGATTCTTTTTAATTTAGGTTACTAACACTAGTATCTATTGGTTTCATTTTGTTTCATAACATTTTGTTGAATACTTTTTTTTTAATTAAGTTTTGAAGTCAAAACATTTACAATTTAGACATAGGTGCACTTCGGCACGCATAACTTTTTTGGTATGTATTGAAATTCAATTTATTTTTTTTGTTAGAACGAGGACATCAATACCTAGAGGATATATATTTTTCAAATTTTTTCCCTCAAATTTACTATTTTTCCACAATGATTTTTCATCAAACTTGAGGTTCGATGAAAAACCTATGTACAATAAAACTAAAAAATAAAATATAAAATAAAAACAAAATATATTAAATTTATAGTTGTTGGAAAGCACATTTCGATCACTACAATCATCCAACTTGGTTTATCAATTTGACTCCATTTGCACCTCCTTCTGAAGCTTCGATAGTAAAAAAAATGCATAAATTTTGAAATGATGGAGGGGAAGGTGAAAAAAGGGGGTTCATTAGAACCCCCCTTCTAATGAAGGGGATTCATTTGAACCCCCCTTATATGGTGCAAAAGAGGGTTCATTAGAAGGGAGGGTGGTTCATTAGAAGGGGGGAGCGTTCATTAGAAGGGGGGGTTCATTAGAAGGGGGGTGGTTCATTCGAACCCCCTTCATTAGAAGGGGTAAACCATTTTAATTTTTTTTATGAGAATTTCTAATTTTTCTTCGTTCGAAAATTTGTAACCCACTATTGTGGGTTTACCCGAATTCGAGCTACATTACTTGGCACTAAATATTATAGAGAAATAGAGAAGACTTTCCCAAGGTTTTTAATGATGATGTGGAGCTTACATGTTCAACAAAGGATGTTCCTAAATGTTACTCATTGTTCTATAAGGATTGCAAAAAAATTATGAATTTAGAATTGACAAGGAAACTATTACATAGCTTGGTTGTCTTGTATCAATATGTTTCATGATATTCTTTTTCCCCCATCTGTTTCATGATATTCTTTTCCACTCATCTGATTGAAGCTACTTGTAACAGATTATTCTATTGTTCTTGTAACAAGGATTGTTTTCAATTTTTAAAATTCTATAATTTTTGTCGTGGTTAATTTGTTTGGATGGAACTTGTTATATGTCTTGTATCAATATGTTTCATGATGTTCTTTTTTACTCAACTATTTGAAGTGAGTTTGAAGCTACTTGTAACAAATTATTCTATTGTTCTTGTAACAAGCATTGTTTTCAATTTTTAGAATTCTGTAATTTTTGCCGTGGTTATTTTGTTTGGATGGAACATGTTATGTCTTGTATCAATATGTTTCATTATATTTTTTCTACCTCATTTGTTTCAAGCTCCTTGTAATAAAGTGTTGATTGTCGTGGTTTAGCTCTTGTAAATTCTAAAATTTTGTACACTGCTAGAAACTGCAACCATGGTGTTGATTTGTGCCTTTGGGCCGCTTGCAACTTTTACATAGACAGATACATACACACACATTATATATATATATATATATATATATATATATATATATATATATATATATATATATATGTATTGAATTCCATGTTTCATATTTTAAAAAGCACATATACGTAGATATATTTATATATATATATATCCATGTATACAGACCAAGACCAATGTGGCTTATTTGACAATCCAACAGTAATTTATATATACATATGTATATTGAAGCAGATCTATATGGTATATTTATTCGTATTTATGTAGACTTTGATTCAGAAAGAGTAAAAAATACCAAAGGACCACAATGCCTCTTTCAACAATGCCACTTAATCGCTATATTTTCTCGCACATTTTGGAGTATACTTTCCCATACTACAACATTGAATATTGCATTTACTTCCTCTAGCACCATGGTCCAACACCATCATGATGCATTAACCCTCACGTGAAAAAACACTTACCATTCTGCTTCCGTGTATTGACGCAACCAACTCCACCATTGCCAAACCACATAATTAGCAAGCTCCATGTTATAAATTGCCCCTAGAAACCCCCCCACCAGAAGTACATATGGATATATATATATATATCTGATTATATGTGTTTTTTTAAATGTGTAGACAAAAGGAAAATTCAATGCATATATGTACTTAGTCATTTTCATTCTTTCTATTGTATATTCTATTGTTTGCATTAAAAAATATGAAGGAAACAGGTAGCAACATATACAAATGTCTGCATATACGTATTTATATAAATATCGTAAAAAATTGCTTGCATACAATAGTAAAATGGTTGCTAGATTATCAATATTTCTAACTTGTCTACCAGTTGGCATTGGATGTTGCAATACATTAATATTTTATTTTCATTATCAAATAGAGGTGTTAATCAGTCAACTATAATTGGAACATTTCCTCCATCTAAAAGGTCCCAGAACTATGTCTACAGAATCGAGCTTTGTGGATGGGTCTCTAGAGCCCCCCCAAATTGATTTGGTGACACCTCCCACAGGTCCCGCTACGGAGTCTGGCTATGAGGGTGCCATCCACCAGCCTCCAGACCCTGATTCCATAAGTTTGTATTTCCTTTTCCTTATACCTGCTACAGATTTGTTGTTATTGTTTCCTTCCTCTCTTGTAATAAACTTGAACATTGCCTTTCAGTTCCTTTAATTTTAGGATTCTCAAATACAAAAAGATACACCACATACACTTTACTATTTATGTTTCCAGTTTCATTGCCCTTTAGGTGTATACACACATGGTTGACCCTAGTAAAGCATATAGATGTGGAAGTACACATGCATTGATCTTTTACAACACAAAAATATCTTTTTGCAGCCTTTGTTTTCCTTACTTGTTTTATCCATTTGGTGTGATGATGTGCATTTTACTTGATTGAACTTGTCTTTGTAGGATTCAAAGAAACAACCAACTTTGACTTCATTTGCAATTTTTTTGATCAATGTTGGAGATGTCATTCCCTCTTTGGTCCTTCAACATTTTTCCTTCAAAAAAATTGGCTGTGATGAAGGGTAGGTTGAACGATACAAGGTTTTCTTGTCTGATGGACACCATATGCAAATAGGAACCCTGCCTTCCAAATGCAATGATTTGTTGCTTTCAGGTGCCTTGAAAATAGGGTCCCTTGTATGTTTAAGAGACTACATTTGTAGGAATTTCCAAGATTCAAGGTGGGATGCATTGTTTCTTGTCTACTTTTAAAAATTCCCTTTCTCCTTCATATGTGCCTAATATAATGTGTCCAATATGTTGTTTTTCTTCTTTTCCAAGGCCTTAATCATATTCAACTTAGTTGTTATTATGTATGATTGTCAAATCATTGGGACTCCTAGGTATCTATTCAAACAGCAAGAGGAACAAATGTTGGGGCCAGAATCACCTTTTCCTTCTAAACGGACCCCTAAATTTGGTCTGCAGTTGTCCCCTAAAAACCAAAACAACCCTCCAAATGTCAACCCTATTAAAGCTTTAAACATTTATCAAAATGTTTGGATAGTGAAAGGGCGTGTAACACACATTAGAGAGATGTACCATTTCCACAAACAAATAGGTGAAGGACAACTTTTTAGTTTTGACATTATAGATATGGAGGGGACATAAATATGTGTTACTTGTTTTGATGATATTATTGAACTGCATTATGGTCGAGTTGAGGTGGTTGCAACTTATTTAATATCAAGAGGGTCAGTGAAGGAAGCAAATAAAAAAAATCAATAAATTAAATAGTAACCTTGAAATTGTTTTGGATGAAAAATCAACAATAAAACAGTGTGAAGATGAGATTTTCATGCCAAAAAAAACCTCTACTTTTGTGCCAGTTAGTGCCATAAGCAATTATAGTGATAATAGCTTGGTTGATATTATTGGAATTGTAGTGCATGTTGGGTACATATCAACTATTCGTAGGAAAAATGGATCTGAAACAATCCAATGAACTATTAAACTATACATGATATCTCTACTTCATTCATTGATGTTAATTTGTGGGGCCCAAGTTGGCAAGAAAAAGGTGATGTCTTGGAGCGGATGTATCTTTTTGGTGATATAGTGATAGTTGATGTGCGAGGTGGCCATGTAGGCTACTTTAATGGTAAAGTTATCAGCACATCAACAACAACAGTCCTTGACATTAACCCTTCTATTCCTGAGGAAAACACTCTTAGATCCAAGGTCCCAATCAAATTAGATCAAATGGTTTCATCTTCTTCTACTCCTCGTAGGTTTCATCTTTCGAATGATAGAGTTACTATTACATTCATCTTGAACAACTGTCTTGGCTTGCTAGAAATTGTTGAAGCCATTTTTAAAGCAACCATTCAAATTGCAAAAACCGAGTCTTTTCGTTATCCTGCTTGCCCCTTATTAGTTAATGGGAAAGAATGCAAAATAAAATGCACACTTCCCCATGCTGATGTTTGGTTTTGCGATCATTGCTAGATGGAAATCAAGGAATGCAACTATCGCTATCTTCTGTAGTTAAAGTTGCAAGGCCACTCAGCCAACCTTTGGTCTATTGCTTTTGATGAAGCTACCACTAGTTTACTGCAAATTCCAGAAAAATACCTTTACATGTTGCAAGACAGCTTTGAGTCTACAACAAATCTTGTTGTTGTTATTAAAGGCCTTGTTTGTAAACCATACATCTTTACTATCTTGATCATAACAGATACTTACAATTCTAAGGACTAGCTTAAAACAACAATTGTGAAAGCAACAAAAGTTGATTTAGAAGAAGAGTGTAAACTGTTGCTTTCAGACATAGCAAAGATATCTACCCCTGTTGCAGAAAAAGGCTTCACTAGTGAGCCAATGCTTTGAATGCTCTTTTGCACTTTCCAACATCTCTCCTAGTCTTTCCTTTTTAATGCTCACTATGGGATGCTAAGAATTTTGTTTTATAAATATGAACATAATTTATTCCTATGTTTAGATACATATATTTGCACATTCATTGACCTCCCATCCTTTTGATTTTAACATGCTGCCTAGATTGTTTTTAGTCTGCATTGTTACTGATTCTTGATTCCTGTTAGATGGTGGAATTTTTAGTTCTTCTATGCGTATTCTAAGTTCACTTCTTCCCTTTATAATCATTGAATAACAATATTATCTTCAATGGAAAACATATAACAATAGTCAAATACTGAAAATGGTTAACAAAGAAATTTGTACAATACTTGTATATATATTTTTATATATTGCAATGTTGAAACCATGTTATTCCTCTTGTGATCATACATAGATACATTTATATCCACATGTATACATATATATTTTGTTATATGTGTGTGCAATTACTTTGACCATCATAACCAATATTCAAATAAAAAAATGAAAATAAATAACATCAAAGTAATAAATTATTTACTACCATATAAGCATTGGGAAAAATATACCATACCTAAAGTTATGGATTGACGTTTTTTTAAAGAATACTTTTTTATTGAATATTAGTAACTAAAGACATGACTAACAACTCTTTAAAAGAGGACAATCCTTTAATCTTCCATTTTTTCATAAATATTATTTAATCCATAACTTCAAGTCTGCCATGTATTTCTATGCATATGTATGTTAAAATAATTAAATAATAATCTACCAATTGATTGATTAGCCTAGACAAAAAGGTCAAATATAGATGTGCATCTAGGTCTAATAAATATTAAACTAAGACAGAGGTAAAATTATATCGTACTTGAACCAATCTATAAAACAATTCACTTGTGAATTCAAGCTAGATTATTTGGCACTAAATATTATAGACAAATAGGGAAACTATAAAAGACCTATTAAAAAGACATTTACTATGTAACAATTGCCTTGTCAATTCTAAATTCATAATTTTTTTGCAATCCTTATTGACCAATGAGCAACATTTAGGAACATCCTTTGTTGAACAGGTAAGCTCCACATCGTCATTTAAAACCCCAAGAAAGTCTTTTGTATTTCTCTATAATATTTAGTGCCAAGTACATGGAGAATAGAACAGGTGAAAAAATTACTAGCCCTAACCATATTTTTTTGACGAAAGAAAGAAGATTTAACTGCAATTGCTCATATGGTAATGAGTATAACGCCAACGATGCACAAAGATAGCTACAAACAATAAACAAAGGGCGAAAACTATATGTATATATGTGGGTATGTGCAGGATCATCATGGAAAAAACAGGCCCTTAAGTGGAAAAAAAATTAGAAAAATCAGAGTTAGGCAACTTGACATAAAAATTTGAATAAGTTATCTATATTATTTCAAAAATATGTAAGAATAGAATCTGTAGCAAATTAAATGTAGTTTCTAAACTACTAGGTATTTTTAAAGAAAAAGAAAATATAGTTGGTGAAAATTTGAAATTTCAATGTAGTAGTATTGAAATTTCAGGGAAAAAATAAGAAGTAGGTGTCTGTCTGACCACCCTAACCACAATAAAATGATACTATTTTTTTATAAGATTTTAGATATAAGTAGATGACTCATGTTCCGATGTGATGCATATTTTTTTGTAATTTTTTTCCAAGTAAATAATTAATTATGAATTTTTTATTACAAATTTTAAAAAATATAAATAACTCGTATGTCTGACCACCTTAACTTGGTCAAAACTTTATGAAATTAAAATTTTCTTTTTTTAATCCTATAGCATGTGAAACATAGAATGTGATGCATATTTTGGATTCAAAAAATATGATACAGTTTGAAAGCTATAGATTTTTTTCAACCAGTCTATCAATCAGGATTTTAGTCGTAATTTGAATAGAAAATGAATAATAATTACTTATTAAATTCAAAGTAAAGCATAATTTATATTGGTGTAAAGCTGAGAATCTCCTTTAAAAACCCTTTTCGTTTCATCAATTTTGGGTAAAAAAAAGTCATCAGCCACATACCCATCATATTGCCACTTTTTGGCCCATCATGATCCTGCACATACCCATATATGTATGTATACATATATGTATGTATATGTATGTGTATGTATATATGTATATGTATATGTATATATATGTATATGTATACGTATGTATGTGTATGCATATGTATATGTATATGTATGTGTATGTGTATGTGTATGTGTATGCATATGCATATGTATATGTATATGTATGATGTTGATCTATAGAATTCTCTTTTGAGCATTTTACTATTTTTCTCTTCCTCTATATTGCTTTCAGAAATATAGTCTTTTGTACATTGCATTTTTTGCTTAATATATGATAACACTCCATGCAATTTATGAGGCCTTGCCCAGGCTTGTTCATAACAACGATTGACTTTATTGACCACATGGGTTGGTTGTGGTGGAGTTGGTTGCCTTGCTCAACGGATACAAAATGGTAGAAACCTACCATGCACCTCGACTGGTTGACAAATTGGATGGTTTAACAAGTGTTGTGCTCTGCAATATGCACTGTCTCATCCCCCTATTGTTGTTGTAAGTTGTTTTTCCACTATCTTTTTTGTTGTTCCATGCACATCTAACCACAGATATATATTTTGATAGATTCAAGGGTGATCCCACAATAGTGGTTTACAATTTTTGGCCAAACTGGACACTGATATTTATTTTTTTAACACAATCTCCACATTCGGGCACCTATAGGGATTAAACCATAAGGAATTTGAAGATGATGCAAACTAGAGTCTTGTCATATTTTGTCTGTAGATTCTAAAAATATTTTTTTCAATTTTTTTGGAATCAGTTACTTCTTTTTCCATCTCCCACGAAAATTGGTTTTCAAAAACAACATTTTTAAAGAGTGGCTTGTACCATTATAACGCATAACTTTTTCCTTGAAAGAGATAAAATTCCAATTCTTTTCAAATTTAGATTTATAACTCAGTATCTAGTGCTTCCACTTGGTTAGATAGTTTTTTATTGAATATTTTTCTTTAATCAAGTTTCAAAGTCAAATCAATTACAATTCAGGACATAACCGACCATTATAGCATAACTTTTCTTTGGCCTTGTATGAAAATTTTTATTTTTTATTTACATTTGGATCAAAGGACTCCAATATCACGGTGCACTCCCATATTTTTTTAAAATTTTT
>VDFB02212827.1:0-15305 GCA_007258455.2 Sequoia sempervirens | reverse complement strand
GATTTCATAGGCCCCATTAACCCACCGTCTTCTGTAGGACACAGGTACATTCTCACTATTACTGATTATTTCACAAGATGGACTGAGGCTTTTGCTTGTAGGCAATGTACATCTGAGGTAGTGATTGATTTCTTAGAATCTGCTATTCTTAATCGATTTGGATGCCCTATTGCTGTTGTCTGTGATAATGGTCTCGCTTTTGCATCTTTAAAATTTTCAAATTGGGCTTTTGACCATGGAATTATTGTGAAATTTGTGTCCAATTACTATCCCCAGGGTAATGGCTTAGCAGAGTCCTCCAATAAGAACTTATTGATTGTTATCCGTAAACTGTTAGAAAGGAACCCAAAAGACTGGCATACCTAGCTTCGGTTTGCCCTTTGGGCAGATCGTACAAGGTTTAAGTCATCCATTAGAACATCTCCTTATCACTTAGTATATGGTCTCAAGCTAGTATTCCCTATTCAACTCAAGATCCCAACTTTACAGTTTATAAACGAGTTTTATGATGAGGGGGACAGGAGGGAGGTTAGGCTAACCAAACTGTTACACCTTAAAGAGAAACGAGATAATTCCCTTGAGAATTTTGCTAAAAATCAGGGGGTAGTTAAGAGGTGGTTTGACAGGAGGGCTAAAGTCAAGGCCTTCAGGATTTCTGATCTTGTCCTATATTGGGATAAACCTCATGATCGAAAAGGGGACCATGGGAAATTTGATAAACTATGGCTTGGCCCATATCAGATTGCTGAAATACTTGGAGATAATGCCTTCTGTTTGAAGACTCTCACGGGAGAAGATATTCCACTACCTGTCAATTGGCAGTATTTGAAGCATTATTTCCAGTCCTAAGCTATTTTCAGCTCCCTGCTTTGTATATAGTTAGTTTAGGTTGCTTTTTGTTGTTTTGTTTGGTTAGAATAGATTTCCTTTTGCTTTGTTGTTCTACTTTGGTTAGAATAGGTTTGCTTTGGTTTGTTTGTTTTGGTTTGCATCGCTCTTGCTCTTGGTTCTTTCTCTTTTGGGGATCCCTGGTTAGATTTGTATGATAGTGGTGACAAAGTAGGTCTAATGTTCTTGGTATTTCTTTCACAAACTCTAATCATCCTTCCAGGGCATTATGGTATGAATTCCCTGCCCAATGTCACTTATCCTTGTGCTGAGGCAAAGGGTTTTCTAGTCAATCTGAATAGGAATACATTAGGGTCTCATATTTTAAATTGAAGATACCTAAAGTTGCATAAGGTCCTTATGAGGTTTGAACAAGTGAAAAATCATTTTTCTGCTCTAGTGCCACTGTGGTTCTCATCCCTGAGTGTGAACTTCATTGTTCACAGGTTGAAGCAAAAACAGTGAAAAGATAAGCAATATAAAAAAAAAAGAGGGAAATACATGTTGAAAATTTAAAAGGTTTAAATTCAACTCATCCGGGAGATCTAGATATCTCTATCGGGGCTATAGATGCATGTCTGGCAGTAGAGCTATGTTCAAGAGAATCACAACGATAACCTTGTCGGGGCTATGGATGCTTGACTGGCAGCAAGGCTCTATCTAGGATACTTTTAGAGTATGAATCTTTATGTAGCTTGTTCATACCAAGTTTGGTTCTTGCTGCAACTAAAGGAGGATAATGAATGCATATGCACACACTTTGACCCTGGTATATGAAACTTTGGATGACTAGGGAGCTTCTTTGTTTTACCATGGGTGGTGGCAGGATAGGTGAGTTGAAACCATGAGTTCTAGGTTCTTGATTCCAGTTTTTCATTGAAATGTTTGGGAGCATTTCCCTAGCAGAGTCGCCATTTGTTGTGCAGTTTTGCACACACGCCCCACTTGGAGTAGGGACCCCCTCTTTTCGTGATGTCTTTTGGCCTTTGGTTTTATTGGATTTGTCTTTTTAAGGTCTTGAGATATTGGTCTTACTAATTTTTGTCTTGTCTCAAGGCTTGAATGCATTAAAATTGGCTTTCAGTGAAAATCTGGGTTTTGACCGGAATCTGAGATTTTCCAGCTCCAGCGGATTCCCCCGGGCTCTGGTCCATTGTATGTTCACTACTGAGTTTTCTGAATCTGGGTTTTTGCTTGAGTCTGGGATTTTTCGGTTTTGGCGGATTTTCCCGGATTGCGCCAAAATCTTGAACTTTGTTAAAATCTCGGTTTGTGCCATATCCGCGGAATTGGTGTTCATATGGATTTTTCGCATATCTTGGGATTTTCTGAAATTCTGTCCAAGGCTCGGGTTTCCAGATTTTTTAGACACATCTTGTCGCTCATTAATGCCCAAAGTACCTTTGCTCAGACACGTAAATGGGTGGATTTAAAACCTTTCAAGCTCATTTCAATTTCATTATTCACTTGTTTGCTCATTTGGCGTCTGAGTGCATTCCTTGCTCGAGCTTTGATCATTTATTTTGAGCCGTTTGCATGTGGATTGTTTGGAGCGTTGATTAAGGTTTTCATTGCTAGGGCGTGTTTGCTCTGTGGTCGCTTCTTCGAGCTTGAGTTTCGTCTGGGTTAATCCATGGTAAGTGGTCGATGGCCCTTCCATTTGTTTATGCAATGATTGAGTTTTCTGGGTTGATTGATGGTCATTTCGGGTCGGCCCATGTTTAGTCATGATTTTCTTCTTATCAAATTGGGGTTTGACCCATCTCTTCATGAAAACCTCATCACCCATGCCATGTGTGCTTCTATTTATTTATTAGATGATGGAGGCATTCATTCAGATGGTGTTATGGGTCGAATTTTTGTCCTAAGTGCGTAATTTGTTGTATCCTATGAGGTTAGGATTTTTGATAATTTGCCCAAATCTTGTTAGGGTCGATGAAATTGTGGCGATTTACATATCCTCCGTCAATGTTAAAATAGCCCCACCCTTGGGAAGTCTCGGAGTGCTTTAGATTGATTTTCATAGATGGCATTTCAAACCCCGAGCTTAACCCTGGTTTTCATGGCGAGAGGTTTGTTAGCCAAAATTAGGGCATCGTTGTTTTACCATGAGAACTCATCATTTGAGAGCCTTGAGAACTTAATTTCATTTGCATTTTGAATCTTGATTGGTTGATGTCGATTTTGAAATCATTCGAATCCCAATTAGTAATGTTTTACATGATCATTCAGTCGTTGGTCCGCGTGTTGTTCTCCGTCGGGTTCCGTGGTGTCCGCGGAATTTTTTCCCACCCAGATTTTCCCAATTTTGGCTATTTCCGTGGAGTATGATGAATTATAGAACCTCCAAGCTATCCGCAAAAATCCATCCCATCCGGACTTTTTCAGTTTTCTTGTTTGGTTTCATCTCTTTTGATTTCTCGAAGATAGGATTAACGGAGTAAGTGCTTAATGCTTATTTCTTGTTGCTAATGAACGAATTTCATGATAATCTTATGATCTTTTTTCCGTACTAGCGATTTATTTGACTAATGATGTTTTGGCAGCAAGAATCCGTCTGTGTTGGATTTCTCTGAAATTTTGCCCCGACTGGATTTTCTCGGCTTACCTCATTTTCCCGGATTGCTTTGTTTTTTGGATTTTCAAGGATTGGTGATTTGTGATGGATTTCGATGGCTTTTATGATTTTGTGCTAACCTTTGGATTGGAATACATATGATAATTGGATACTCATGACATTCTTTCATGAATGCAAGCTGAATCAAGCAAGGCCGCTGCAGGAAAATCCAAAGGTGACATGGAAGGATCCTCTATTTCAGAGGTAGAGAGGTTAAGATTAGACACCAAAGGCCAGCTCTCCAACAACAAGATATCTTCTATGTGGTACAAAGTGTCTGACACCAATGTTGGAGCCTGGAGATACGAAGAGTTTAAAGAGAGAACGGCTCAGAAGGATCTGTCGGTCCTGAGACAGGGAATGATGAAGTTCGGGTTAGTTCATGTGGCAGGGTTTCCTCCTGCAATCCAGTGCTATGAGTTAATCCTGGAGTGTGCCCGGCAGTATGACTTCGACACGCAAAGGGTTGTCAGCACTGAGGGAAGGGTCTTGGCCAATTTCAGTCCTGTTTCTATTGCCCAAGCCTTTGACATGCCGGATTTGCCTTCTGTGTGTGCTCTGAACATGGACATGGCCAGGACATATTATGAGAATGAGCCAACCAAAGCTCAACAGATGATCAATTCTTGGTTGGAAAAGCCAAAGTCACATTACTCCAAATTTCCCAAGCAATTGCATAGGGTTAGATTTAGATCAAATATTTATGATGCAATCACATTCTTGAGCAGGGTAGCAGGTTTGAAGAGTGCAGGGGTGTTAGAAAACTGGATGGTCCATGTGATCAGCAAGATTGAACAAGGAACCAACTATCATTGGGCCGGGCTTATCAGCACTATAATTGATAAACAACTAAGGGATGTCCTAGAGACCAAGAGGTTCACCATGTCCTCTTATGTGATGTATGTGCTAGCCAGATTCTACCCATACAGGGGTTTGAATCCACGAGGGACATTTGGACAAGACATAGTCTATGAGATTTACCTAGAATTGCACCTAGGACACAAGGATTATAGAAGATCCAATGATGCATTCATAATGCATATCACTAGGATGCTCCAAAATGCTGGGCATGTGAGACTGTCAGATGGAGTGAAGGAATTGATAAAGAGATATGGAGCCTGGTTCACTCAGTTTCCCACCTTCTCTTATATCAGAATTGACGGATGCCCGGCTGCTCCATACAGGTTGCCTAGGTACCCTATGGATCATATTGTGTTATTGGAATTGGTGAGACAAATATGTGAGTTTGATGCAATTTTCAAGAAGGAGAAGCATAAAACAGGCTTTGGTGGGGATTTCTCTCTTGGAATTGGCATAGCAGAAGTGTTCCCTTCCATTCAATCAACACACGCATCAGGTGATGAGTTGGCAGCTCATGGTTTCTCCTTCCATTCCAAAATAGAAAACTTTGATATCACCAGGGAAGCTTAGAAGAAGGCCACCAAAGAGTACCATCATAAGGATGACCTAGAGGACTATTGGGCCAACATCAAAGATGATTTTGAAGCAAGAAAGAAAAGGTACTCTAGGCTTCCTGTTGATGTAATTAGGCAATACAATGTCAAGTTGATCCCTGACCAACTGGAGGATGATGGAAACCTGATACAAGACCATGCCTATGATTTTGTTAAGGATAGATCAATCGGGGAAATAAACTGGAACGAGGATGAGGTCACAGAGTTGGAAGACCTAATGGCCCCTGTCATGAAATTTACCACTTCATGGCTAAAACATAAGGTTTGGGAGCTGGAGAGTGAGAAGGTACCCTGTACCTTTAATTTGATGGGAAACCTTAATCCTATGTCTACTTCAGAGGAATCTGGGGAAGACGACCCCAAAGGGAAAACTCAAAAAAGCTCACCTTTAAAAATAAAGATCAGAGGCCCTAAAGAAAGTGAGTCGGAACCAAGAAGAAAGCAAAAAGGAAAGAAAAGAAGTCGGGCTTTGAAGATAGGTAGGTCCTCTAATGAGGAAGAGTTAGAAAAGCCAAAAGAAGAGGATGTTCCTCCACCACCAAAGAGGATGAGAACAGCTAGGGGTTCAAAGAAGAAAAGTTAGGCTACCTCTAAGGACGAGCCTCCGATTGTTGATGTGGAGAGTTCAGGAGAGAAGACCAAAGTTTATATGAGGAGATCTAGGACTCCGTCCCCTAAGGAAACTGTGCAAAAGATGGACTCTTCTCCAAAGTTACCAGATGCGGAGCCATCTAAGGCTGCTTCTCCTCCACTAAGCGTGCTTGAGCAAGAAATTTTTGAGGAACATGAGACTAGTGGAGAGGCAGAACCTTTCAAGGAAGGAGCACTCTTTGGTGCGGCAGCTGAGCTCGAAGTAGAAGAGGTGGGAAAGCATCCTTCTCCTCTAGTACAATATGAAGATTCTCCAGCAAGTAGCAAGGGTAATGGATCACCTGAAAAAGAAAGTGTTCCTATCAGAACCCCATCGCCGGTGCAAGAGGTGGAGGTTGAAGAAGGTGATCAAGGTGAGCAGTTCCCTAAAAAGGAAGAGGAGAAAACAACAGAACAGCATGAAGAGGAAAAAATAGAGGAAATTCAGGTGGAACCTGTTGTCCCGGATTGGCTTGAAAAGGAGATTATAAGGAAGAAACAAGTTGTTATTGAAGACACTCCTTTGGATTGGGATGCGATGCTATCTAAAATCGACAAAGGTAAGAAGAAGAAGGCAGCTAAGGTAGTTTCAAGAATAGAAAGGGATGAAGTAAACAACAGAGTGATCCACATTGCCACCCTTGCTGCAGACAAGACTAGAGAGGATGTCACTGGTACAGATTACAATGTGCAAACTTTTAACCTTGGGCCAGCATCTATGGAACAGGACATTGAGGAGTATGAAGGGTCTAGTGCTGTGATAGTTGACAAATTAAGGAAGGAGACTTAGACCAAGCATGAGCTGAGAAAGGAAAATGAGAGACTTAAGAAATGCTTGGAAGAGGTGATGAAGCCTCTGCAATCTCTTCACCCATCTTCCTTTGCCACTCCTAGTTTCTTACCCAAGGAAACCATCTCTGAAATTGAAAGGATGAAGGCTTCTGCTCAAACTGCAACAGATTGGCTGAGGGATGTGCAAGTAAAAGGAGATAATGCCATTAAGGAGATCCTTTCAGTTGGAAAGGATGCAGTCAGAGCTAAGGAATTGTTGGAATATGTGCTATCCCAAGACAAGGAGGACATCGACCTTCTACTGCAGAAATCCAAAGTCATCATGGAATATGGTAAAGATCAATTGGTTGCAGATGGGATTCTTCCTTCCTCCAGACTAAGTGTACCTTTGGAATGGTTTGAGGCTTTGCAGATTCGGCAGAAGGCCATGAGGAAGATTCAGAAGTGGAAGAAGCTGATAGATGGTGACTTAACCGGGGTATATGAGGGGTGCATTGCATTTTTTGAGGTCATGACTAGCAGGAGAAAGATTGCCCCTAAGTACCTAAGTCTAGAACAACTAAAGGAATGGTGGCATGATGTTTATGCTCCAGATTCTGAAGAATGTTATAATAGGACACCAGCTGGATGATGCAGCAACTTATCTAGCGTAATGGATAAGTATCAAGCCCACAAAGACGATTGGAATAAGACTGTCAAGCAGTCAAAGGAGGAGATTGGCTCCATAGAATGTCGGCTTAGGATCTTGCCTTTACCACCTGTCACCGAGCTGGATAAAGTGTTTTTGAGGGTTCAAGGATCGTTGGACCAAAACAAGGATAAGGGAGGCAGTAGTTAATGCCATTTTGAGATTTGTGCTTCCTATTATTATGGGGCATGTATTGATCCAGGCTACATTGGGGACCGTGTCTAGGCCGACCTTGATGATGTATCAGCATTTAATGTGTGCCTTATTTTGAAATTCCTAAGGCTGACTTATTTTAGCTATTTTATTTTGTAAATGTTTGGCTGGGCCGACATGTCTTGAGAATTTTCTATAAAGGGCATTCATGCCTCATTGTAAAGGGTCAGCTAAAAAATAATAGAGACAAGTAAGAGCAAAAGAGCTAGGGCATTTTTGTAGTAGGAGTAGTAGTCAATTTCTTGAAGCAAACAGTGTTACAAAACAGTGGAATTGTTGCAACATTTTGGTGGTCTAATACAATTGAAGACATTGTGGTATTCCTGGTGAAATCTCTTGTGTTAGCTTATCTTGCATGGTTCTGTTGTTTTATCTTTCACATTGCTTAAAGATTTAGAATTTAGTGTCTTGGAATTACATTAGTTTGGTGAATGATGTTTATGATTTCATATTTGGAATGTTTGTAGCAATCTCTGGTCTATACTCCTGGTAACTATCTGATTGTAGTAGGCTGGTGAAGTCAACCTGGACCATATATTCATATGTGCTTAAGTTCAATTGTGGATGAATGTCTATGATTTGAAAATCTATACACCTTAGAAGATTGCACCGTTCTTGTGATATTGCATTGTGGATTGATCAAGGATTGGTTATTTGAGATTGGTCCATTCCAGATATCTATCATTTGCATTGTTCATTCTAGGAATAGTTTAGATCTTATCATATTCTTGCACCCTTATCTTTTGCTATTTCTTTATCATCCGGTTAGATTTAGGATTTGAGATCATCATATCACATAATTTGATAAATTGGAAAGATACAGTTTGCTTGTAGTAAGGTCGATTGTGATTACCAGCATTTCACATATTATCTGAGTTGTTTATGCATCGTCATGACCTAACACCTGAGAGACCTTGGGGTGATTTTTAGTAATTTATTGTTGAAATAACCTTTCAAGAGAGATAGAATATTGCATTCTCGAGTTGTTGCTGTGCAGAAAACACCATCAACAATACCCTTGGCCCTCTAAATACATTGAGAAATACAATTATCATTGGGGAGGTCTTGGTCCAGAAGAGCTAGGAGGAAAGCAATCGATTGACACTTTTGTACACCCAAAGAATTTCAAGCTTAAGCTCTAACAAAAAGAAAAAGGGTCCCACAACATCAACTAGTACTTCTAACAATGTCAATGCAAGCGATGGTCTTTTGGAAGCTATACCAGAAGAAGAATGCATCATACACATGTACGATGATGTAGACCATGCAGAACTTTCCTCCATGTTGAATTCCTATCCATTTGCACCATTAGCCTTTCCCTTTGCCATCTCAAACTCATCAATTGGGACCAACGTGATAGCACACCTACCAACTCACTTACCTCAATGGATACCTATGTACACCTCATGGGATTGGGGGAAGATGAATGCCCTAGTCGCAAAAATATGAAAAAGAAAAATCCAAAAGGGTTACTTAGTGAAAACCTCCTTGAGGCACTTCTTGACTCGAAAAAAGTCAAAACAAAGGACGTATCTAACGATGAAAACCTCTGTGAGGCACCAAAAGATGGGGATGTTCATCTTCCCCTTGTAGGAACACAGTGGTCTAAACGATCATCCATCTTGATAGAAGAAACACAAGAAATCAATTTGGGAATTGAAGAGGATCCCAAAATCACTTGTGTAGCCAAAGCATTATCAGAAGAAGAGTATTCCACCATCTCCAAGCTCCTCAAGGAAAGTAAGATCAATTTCACATGGGCATATTCAGACATGCCCAAGTTAGACCCTACCTTGGTAGTTCATGATATCTAGATGTGTGTCCTGATGCAAAACCAGGTAAGCAGAAGCTTTACAAAATGCACTTGCAAGTTGCCCTATTGGTCAAGAAAGAGTTGGAGAAGTTGTTCGAAGCCAAATTTATAAGACCCATTGATTACTCTGAATGGATCTCCAACATCGTGCCAGTAGCCAAACCCAATGGGGATGTCAAAATATGTACAGACTTCTATGATCTTAACAAGGTGTGTCCTAAAGATGAATTTCCTTTGCCAAACATAGATATGCTAGTTGATTTAACTGCAGGACACAAGATGTTGTCCCTCATGGATGGATTTTTCAAATAAAATCATATCAAGATTGCACCTGAGGACCAATATAAAACAACATTTACTTCACCTTAGGGTACATTTTGTTATAATGTCATTCCTTTTGGTCTTAAGAACGCAGGGGCAACCTACCAATGCACAATGACTATTATCTTTCATGATCTCTTTCACATCATCATGGAAGACTATGTTGACGATTTGTTAGGAAAATCAAGAACTAGAGTAGAACGCCCTGCAATCCTAAGAAATATCTTTGAACGGTTAGAGCACTACAAGTTGTGCCTGAAACTAAAGAAATGTCTGTTTGGGGTTACATCAGGAAAGTTTTTGGGCTTTATTGTCTCCAAGAGAGGTATAGAAATGGATCTAGCCAAAGTCAAAGCAATTATGGATATGCTTCCACCTCGTAATCTAAAACAATTAAGAAGCCTCTAGGGTAAGCTACAGTCCATCAGAAGATTCATAGCACAGTTAGCTAATAAGTGTCAACCATTCACCCACCTCTTGAAAAAGAATATATCCTTCAAGTGGGATCCTATGTGTTAGCAAGGTTTTGACAAGATTAAGGAATAGTTGGCTCATCCTCAAATCCTTATGCCTCCAATCCCAAGGAAGCTATGTATACTGTACATCTCAGCTACTTCAGTGGCACTAGGGGCATTACTAGCATAGCATGATGAGTCATCTAGAGAAAGAGAAATCTACTATATCATTCAAACCTTAGTTGGCTATGAACTCAATTATTCTTCAATAGAGAAGGCCTGCCTTGCTATCATTTTCTATTCACAAAAGCTTAGACATTATATGCTCAGTCATCCAATCAAATTAATATCAAAATTCTACCCACTTATGTATTTGCTATCTAGAACAACTTTGATTGGCCAAATGGCTAAATGGGTCATGTTGTTGAGCGAATTTGACATTGAATATGTGGATCACAAAGCTATTAAGGGATAGATAATAGCGGATCAATTAGTTGATGCTCCCCTAGTTGATGCACATCCTTTGGTAACATAATTTCTTGATGAAGAGGTCTTTGTAGTAGAAGAAGCCACCACATGGACACTATATTTTGATGGGTCATACACTCATAATGGATCAGGGGTAGGTATCTTGTTTGTCACCCCCAAGGTGATTCTAGTCCAAAGTCATTTAGACTTGCCTTTCCATGCACCAACAATATAGTAGAGTATGAATCTCTTCTCACTAGCCTTAGAATCACAATCAAATGGAATATCACTCACTTAAGAGTCTTCGATGATTCACAATTAGTCATCAAACAGGTCAATGATGAGTTCTTAACAAAGGATGAGAAGTTGCTACCTTATAAAATCATGGTTGATGACTTTAAGAAATCTTTCACCTCTATTCAGTTTGACCAGATACCCAGAATACAGAACAAAGCTACTGACACAATGGCTACAATTGGTTCCTTGATTGACATGCCCAAAGATCAGACAAAATGTGAATTCCTAATAGAACAAATTTTAATCCATGCATATGATATAACTGAGAGTGAGATGGTGTGCGAGATCGTAGGTCCTGCATCCCCATGGTATCATGAAATCTATGCTTATCTTCACAACAACATCCTACCCGTTGACCTTACCCGCAATCAGCATAAATCATTCATCCACCGTACATCCCATTACACCATCGTAGGTGATACTCTTTATCATCACGGATATGATGGAACTCTTCTTCGGTGTCTGAATGAGGTCGAAGCTCACACTGCATAAACAAAGGTACATAGTGGTGTTTGTGGGGCCCACTCAAATGACATGGCCTTAACAAAGAAGATTCTGAGGGCTGGTTATTATTAGCCTTCATTGGAGCATGTCTCTTGTGACTTTGTGAATAAATGCTTACCTTGCCAACAACATGCAGACCTAATACATGCTACTACTCAAGATCTGCAACCTATCGTAGCACCATGGCCCTTTTCTCAATGGGGTTTTGATTTAGTTGGCAAGATATATCCTCCATCCTCTAATGGCCACACCTTCATTATCACTGCCACTAAGTACTTCATTAAGTGGGTGGAAGCTATACCACTCTCCCAGATAACAGGTACTCAGATCTCCAAGTTCATCCTCTACTATATTATCTGCAGATAAGGCATCCCCTCCACCATCATTTCCGACAATGGTAAACCATTCAAAAACCAAGTTGTAAAAGAAGTATGTGACACCTTTCATATGCAACATCGGTGGTCCATGCCCTACTACCCCCAAGGTAATGGACAGGCGGAAGCCACTAACAAAACTCTAATTAAAATCTTGAAGAAGGTTGTTAAAAATACTGGTTGAGATTGGCACCTCCACATCCACCCTACCCTTTGGGCTTACCGCACATCCATCCACACTCCCACTGGCGCCACTCCATATTCCCTAGTCTATGGTGCTAAAGCCATCTTGTCGATTGAAGTTTCAATCCCATCTTTGAGAATATCTTTAAAGAATCTCATCACCGAAGAGGAATCACGGGTTGTTTACCTTGCTCAATTGGAGCTCCTAGATGAAACGAGGAACAGAGCATACAATCACCATTAGGCGTATCAGAATCATCTCAAGAGAAGTTATAACAAGAAATTTCGTCCCTGCCAATTTAACATTGGAGATCTAGTTCTTAAAGAGAATTGGCGTACACAACATGACCGAGACAAGAAGGGGAAGTTTGAACCTAATTGGTTGGGTCCTCATGTTATCATAGAAAAATATGGATCAAGGGCTTACCGCCTTGCCACACCTGAAGGGGAACCCCTTGAAGATCCTATCAACATAATGCACTGGAAGAGGTTTTACACTTAAATCAGCTGGGTCCTCCTATCCTGCCATAATCTGAAAAATACAAAAAAATTAAAAAATTAGAAAAATCCAAAAATAGTAAAGAGAAATAAGTTCATCCTATGGTGAAAACCACCCTTGGTGGCACCTTAGATATGTACGGTTGGTGAAAACCTAGTAACAGGTGTCATCCGTAGAGAGCTTAATTATTATCTACCTTGTGTCCTAGTTACTACATGCCTCCATATTCTATCCTATCCTATCACTCCATTTGCATCCTCTCCTTGGCCACTTGGTATGTTTTGATTTAATATTGGATGATTATCTGCTATCAGTCATCTTGAGATTTTATCCTCATTTGAGCTTGTGTCATTCCTCTAGTTGTCTAGTCTGTCTGTCATCATCTAGGGTCCTCCATCATGTCAGTCTCCACTTAGAACTCATCCGGTTATGTCGATCTTTTTGGTCTTTGACGAACTACGTTGCCCCTGTGCTTTCATGTAGGAAAGGTTGATCATTTGATCTACCCCCGGGGCATTTTGACCGTCCCATTTTGGTCCTCCATCATCTATCTCCATCGGTCCCTTTCTGATCTTATCCATGGTTAGTCATTTTTTTTCCTTTTCCAAACTACGTTGCCCCTATGCTTTCACGTAGGCAAGGTTGATCATTTGATCCTCCCCCGAGACATTTTTCAGTTGTGTTTTTGATGATTGGTCTCCATTGGTCCTCTTTCTACTTCTATCCATGGTATTTTCTTGAACTACAAGGGATTTGTGCTTTCACATAGGCAAGGCTAATCTTTGATTAACCCCCGAACACTTAGGTCATTAGGGTGTGTCAGTCCTATGTCAATCTTCTATCTAGTCTCTTGTGTTATGTTGTCAAGTATGCCCTTATCCAGTTGGTTCGTCACAAACAAGATCCTCTAGTATTAGAAGATCTACTTAGTGTCAAAAAATTTGCATCATGTGGGTCATCTTAGTTTAGTATCCATCATTGGTCTCAACAGGATGCATCCTTCCTAATAGACCTCATCAACCCCATCCATCTTGTTGATCCTATGGCAAAGGATGTTTGAACTTGACTATGATCTTTTAATACTTTTGGCTTTTGTTTATTGTTGGAGCTCCCTATTACAACTAGTCAAGGTCGCCATAATCTATCATATTATGGTGTGTTTTGATAGGTTAACATAGGGGCATATCTTGATCATTTATTGTTGCTATTTCTTGGGTTGTCCCATGTAGTACCCACCAAGATCTTTGAGATCTTGTGTTATGCTAGGACATCCCTTTGTGCTTGTGGTTATCCCAGTGCCTGGCTTGGCCAAAGTCTTTATCACTTTGGGGTGTTGGGATAACCTTGTTTGTTGTGTTTTTCCTATGCATTAGATGCTAACTTGCCTTGGTTTTATATACCCTGGCACCTCGTGTCTTATGCTATAGCAAAAATTAGTGCTCCAAAGATGGAAAATTTAAATTAGGATTGCATTTATCCCTATCCATTAACCTATGATTTTGGTTGTGCAAATATTTACCTTTTCTCTCTTGTTCTTCTCACAATATCAATAGTTTTTGATAGGTGCAATTTCACACCATCTACCCACATTTATATGAAAGTCCTTATTGACACTTAGGTTCATTATATGTTACATTATAGGTTCATTGTATTTTATCCCGTTTGGTTATTCTAAGCATCTTAAATTCATATCCATAAATTTCCATATTAGTTTATATCATTAACATGTTACATACCTCACCCCCTGCATCACAAATTTTTAGGTCCATACATAAAATCATAAATCATGCATCACATTAGGTCCATATCCATCATAGATAACATTATAAAACATGTATCACATCCTACATTACACATGTTAGTTGCATCCATACAAAGTATCAACATATAACATCATAAACATGTACACATAATCATGATCACACATCATAAAATCATACACATACACATACACATATGCATAAATAGAATCATCCATCATATACATAACATGGTGTCAATAAGGGTTGTCGCATATCATATAAATATCAAAATCATATATCCAAATCACAATATCCACTACATAGCTCATAATAATGTCCATCAATATCATCAAAATACATATCCATTGTATACATCATAATCACAACATAAAGTATCAGTACAAGGATCTAAATCAAAAACTTTGTACTGTCCATCCTACACCTATCAAAATTTGATATCCCCTCATCTACCAAATGAATTTCCCACATCCGACCTCTATGGAGAGTTGGGCACCAGCCCCCTACAAGGGAGGGTCCCCTATGACTCACTGTATACTCAGGTCCATGTCCCTAGTGTCTGAGATGGCGCGAGCATCGGAGGATCCTGTCAGACCTACTGAAATGTGCACTGCACTAGGTCTTGAACCACATGATGATAAGCAAACATCTAATAGGTCACCTCTCTCATGTACTCAAAACTTTCTGCAGCCTAATTTTTAGTGGCATTCTGCTCATTCCTATATTTGTCTTGATCTCTGCTAATGAATCCCCTCTCTTGTGTCCATGCATCTGATGCCAGCCTAAGCTAATCTCTCTCTGCTCCCAGCCATGCCACCTGCTCTACGACCCTATCCCTCTCATCTTGCATCTGTGTCTGCATAGCCTGTATATGTGCTTGCAATCTTTGCACCTCTAGCTCCATCTCCCCCTCACCCTGTCACTAATACATTTGACTACAAAATCCAATGAAACTGTTCAACGAAATATGTAAAATTCGATGTTCGTCGGGTGCTTGTAAAATTTGATGTGTAATTTTCATTTTTTTGAAAGTTTATCCCCGATGTTCATAGAAATTTCGAGGAACCTGGGGTTCGTCGAAATGTCAGCTATCATTTTCGTCGAATTTTTGACAAACATGAAAATAGAAAAAATCAAATTGTGGATGACATAAAGAAAAGTGAGTTCACTGATTTATTGCGACAATGTTTTCTCTACTTGAGACAATTTGTGGAGAACTAAGGACGGTTTTCTTGGGAAAAATTAAAAAAATTCAAGAAGATATTGCCAAGTTGAGGGTAGTCATTGTCTTTTTGCAGAATTCAGTTATGAAGTCATATTTGTAGTTC
>VDFB02212826.1:0-29474 GCA_007258455.2 Sequoia sempervirens | reverse complement strand
ATGGAAGGTACGGGATTCTATTAACTATTGATTTTTATATATTTTTTTTCTTTAAATGCCATGGTTTTATTATAGATTTGATTGAATCTGTTGTTTATTTTTGTTTTATTGTTATTCATTATTCTTTATAAATATGATTTTTTCATTTTACAAATAACTATATATTTTTTTTATGAATCTCAGATTGCACTCAATTTACCATAGATGATGATTACTCATTAAGTGTGATCTAAATCTTTAATGGAAAAAACCTTACACAATAATACAAAGATTTTTGTTTCTTGTTCTTTCTTTCACAGTCTGGCTGCTGTTGTTTTATCTCTATCAGATCTATATGTTTCATATCTTGTGGAACTTGTTTTGAGTGCCTTAGACCATTCTTGTTTCACTTTGTTGTGCCTCCTGTTCTTGTGCTTTAACAAGTTTCAGAGCCCTCTCAAAACCTTGTTTTTATCCTTAATAAAAACCAGATCAGATCTCATCTAATCTAATCTGCATTAGGATAAGATAGATCTCCTCTTTGGGAACACCATGGTTGAAGATCCTGTAAACTTGCCATAAAAGAAAGTACATTGTAAAAATAATCATATCATGAAAGCTCAGCAATAGTCTTCATTGAAGATTGTTAGTACTTCACCATTCATTTTTTTCGCGCTCTTGCCCTGCTATTGTATTCTGATTTGGTTTCCTTTAGCAAATGGGAATGGACAATATACATCGTATTTATATCATTTTTAATATTGGTTCTTTTAATCACTTTTAAGTTTAGCTTGAATCTCAGTATTCTATTTATTATTTATTAGTACAGTTGACAGTCACTAAGCTATGGATTCTAATACTAAATTCATGTATGTGCCCTACATTTGCAGAATCCTATAGGGATAATTTTATGGATAGAGAAAACATGCCGGTCGTTCGGTTTGGCACTGGAAGAAGTTCAATCTACCGTGGAGTTACTAAGTGTGTTTGCATTTACTTTTAATATATTCAGAGATTGATTGATAGATATTCAAGTAAAATGCTAGTTTGAAGTAATGTTGTGTGGGACTCAATGCAGGCATAAACGGACAGGGAGATATGAAGCCCATCTTTGGGACAACAGCGACCAAAGAGACGGTCATAGCCGTAAGGGTAGACAAGGTTGGTTTTATGAATAAATATTGCACTAGAATTAAACCCTTTTCATTCTACAGGCCTAAATGGGCTCCAGTAGCTAATAAAATCAGGTACCTTTAGAAAGTTATTCTATAGATTCAGTGCTTTGAAACAAAATCTCTGAGATTTCATTGATGGGCTTCTTTTGAGACGTGTTTTACGAAGTGTGTTATGTTTTGAAACAAGATCTCCAATATATATATTTGTATTGTCTTTAGTAATATAAACAGGTTCTTTCTTGAAAGTATGCATTTGACAACTAGGGTAATTCTTACTTGGATACTAATTAGAGTACTTTAACCGTCTTATTGTGATTCCTCCATTGTGGATAATGATTGGACTCTCCAGTATATCTCGGTAAGCAGATACTTTTAATTAGTTTGTTGTACACGTAGTAAGTGATTTGAGTTCATAGAGTCTGTGAAGTTCCAGATCTGTAATTGAACTGTCCATTGATGTATTGTAGGCGCCTTTGATAAGGAGGAGAAAGCAGCCAGAGCTTATGATCTGGCAGCTCTCAAGTTTTGGGGTCCGTTAACTCAAACAAACTTTCCGGTACAATTTTCTAAGAGTTTTTCTGTTATCTGATACTCTACCATCTCTCATAAAATATTCAGCATGTTATTTTATAACATTTGACTTTCCTGTATCAAATGCAGGTTAAAAAATATGAGGGGGAGTTAAAAAGCATGAAGAACATGTCAAAGCAAGCATGTGTTCAATTTATAAGGAGGTAATTGGGTTTCCTACCATCTATGCAGATTTGTATAGGCCTGTATATCTGGAGAGAGATTTCAGTATCTATCAGGAAGATCAGATCAATTTGGTACAAACTATGTAATAGGTCACAAACCGCTTCTTATGGATTTATCACACTGTTTGATTATTAGGGATTTTTTCGATTTATGTTTACAAAATTTAAAAACGATAAATAGTTTTTTCAATTCATTATAATTATTATTTGATTGTGTACAATTATTGATTGTAAATGTGTTTTTTTCTCAAAGCCCAATCAATTTTGCAGGACTAGCACTAGCTTTTCAAGTGGGGCATCAATCTACCGCGGAGTGACACGGTTTGGATTGAATAGTTTACGTAGATGAACTTATAATATTATCTTAAACATTGATATGGAAAGGTGAAATTAGTTTGTCACTGATAAGCCAATTAATATAAATGCCAGAATTGACGTAACGTAGCTCTACAAATCCTTCATATGATTTGGCAGACATCATAATGATGGAAAGTGGCAGGCTAGGGTTGGGAGAGTTGCAGGGAGCAAGCATTGTTATCTGGGATCATTCAGTGAGCACATCTCTCTCAGTTTGTAGTATAATGTTTATACAACACATTGAGCTTTTGTTTCATTATAAATGCATCCAATAATAAAACCAGATGAAAACGCTAATGATTCTTGTTTGAACTCACAGACACAGAGGAAGAGGCTGCCGAAGCTTATGACATTGCCTCCATTAAATTAAAAGGAGAAAGTGCCATTACGAACTTTGAAAAAAATCGATATGATGTGCAAGCCATTATGAGCAGCACACTGCCCATAGGAGGAAAATCAAAGAGGATTAATGTTGAAGAAGTACAAAATGAGGGCAACACTGGGAACACATCTTCCTGCACAGACAATAGTGCACCTACAGCTCCATTCAGTTATATTAAAAAAGGATCAGTCGTTTCAAAAGCACCACCAGCTTTTGAAAACATGCTGTCTTTGAGTACTTCCACATTCTACTCCGCCGGGGAGTCCTCAGGTCTTGTGAGAGCTGGTCATGAGAAAGTGAATGAGGATTCAGAATGTGAGCCTCATGCAGGAGCAGCATGTCAACGTCCTATTATGTTCAATATCTGGAGCGACATAAGGATGTCAAAATCTTAGCATTTTGAAATACTAAGATTATTCTGGTTAAGACAATAATCTTTTTACTTTTGGTACTGTGGATAGTCCCATGGCACCTTCAGAACTTATTTTATCATGTTTTTCACAATTTTAAGACATAGACTTGGTCCTTCGCGATATATCTAATTTTGGAGGAGCTTTTCGCAGGAGATTTCTCTCTACTTTATACGATATGCTGAACATTAAGTAATGCAAAGTTTTTGAAATTATATTCTTGTGATTTTTTTGTGAGTGTCTTATTTAAGATTGAATTTAGGTTATGTTATGTTGAAAACATTTTAGTAATGTGAAGTTTTTGAAATTATATTATTGTGATCAATTATATTGTTGTGATTGTTTTATTGAGTTTTTTATTATAAGGTTGAATTAAATCATACCATTGATAAGAGTAATATATTGAACATTAAGTAATGCAGTTTTTTCCAAACTGTACTATTGTGATTTCTTTATAGAATGTTTTATTCTATGACTAAATTAGGTCCTGCTTACAATAAGTGTAATGTGTTGAACATTAAGTAATGTGAAATTTTTCAAATTATATTGCTGTGACTTTTTTTTACTGATTGCTTAATTTTAAGATCAAATTAGGTCATACTTATAATAAGTGCAATACCTTGAACATTATGAGTATTTCAAAGTTTTTCAAAGTATACTATTGAGACTTCTTTACTGAGTGTTTTATTTAAAAGTACAATATGTTGAACATTCAAACAATACAAAACTTTCCAACCTATAATATTGTGACTTATTTACTAAGTGCTTTATTTAAAGGCCAAGTTAGCTCATGCTTAGAACAAGTGGTTGAGAAATAGGATTGAGAACAAAATTGATAGCATACAATATTATTTTCTTAAAGAATACATTTTTTTATATATGATTGAACTTATAGTGTGATAGATATAATATATAGAAGCATTTTATGTTGTGATGTGAAGAAATAGAAGGAAAATTATTTAAAGATTTAATATATTTTTTACATATAAAAATTATAGTTAAAAATAATTAAAATAGGTGTAGAAAATTAATTAATTTAAAAGTAAAAATAAAATAATTATAAAAATAAGAAATATGTACAAAATAAAATAACTCTTTAACTAAAAAAAATGTAAACAATAAATATAGAACTAAAATAAATTATTTGTCTATACATATAATAAATAAAATCTTTATAAATAAACTAAAATTAACATAATTATTTTAATTATATATATTTTTATAGATTCTTCTAAAATATCATCACTGCATACAAGGTATTGGCTTCTTTATAATATAGGTAAGGGATCACACAGCACACAATATGGTATTTTGTCATTGGAGATGAGTTACTCACTCATTATGCCTATTTGTACTAACTGTACTTTACAGGGTAATGATATTGCTCAAGACAAGCTTGGATCCAGTGCACAGTTTTACAAGTTACACAAGTGCTTAAAGTTTGATATAATGTATGATGTAAAGTTTATGCTTGTCAACCATATGGTGAAAAATCTAATGCACAAGGCTTTACCTTTGAAGCCCACGATATATTCTACAGGTTACCCTTTGATATAGCATTCCCACTTTGAAGCCCTTTTGATAGTGTTCAAAAAATAATGTGGCCTTGAAATCATGTAACTTGGCATATATTGTATCTGAGGTGGCACTGACGATGGTTGACATGACAAATAATCTTGGTATAGTAGCATTGTTCACATGCCATGGGCATCATGAAATGGTAATGTTGAGTGAGGTGGCATGACAAGTAAGCAAGTTGATCGTATTTTGACTAGGTGTGAAATTGAATGACATTAATGTAATCCCTGCATGCATTTACTATCATTGAAAAACAGGAGAAGCTTCTTGGAGAGATATTGAATGAATTTCTTTCATTTACATTGAATTACGCCAACTGCGGCTAGTGAAATTGTGGCAGTTTTGAGAGTTGACTGTTTTACAGGTATGTTTCATATGCTTTTATTTTAGATGCTTTTTCTAAATGGATTTATTCAATCTATGAGCTCTTTTTAAATTATTGTTGTAAGTTATTTTGAAAGTTAGAACCATCAAAAACTTTAATCTTGAAGCTTGTTGGCATGACTTTCTTGCATGCTCTTCATTATTCAATAACTCATTGTTTACAAAACAATGTATGCTTTATTTCGGTTTCATTATGATATAACGGAAATGATTGACATCTCAGACAGTAATTTGTGTTTTAGGTCTTTTTGTTGAAGAAGGTACAATTCAATGTTTTTACTTTTCTTGTTCGTTTGTCTGCTTTGAAGGCTTGATTTATATAGTTCTATTGGGCCACCTGTGACTAGTGAAGCTGTCATAGTTTTGTTTATATTCATAATAGGTTACAGAATTGATCATTTTGATTAGCCATACAGGATTGCAAAATTTACAGTCTTGTGAGCTAACTATACATGGTTCATTTTTACATAGATCTTTTGCAAGACTTTTTGCATAATCTATTAACTAGCTTTTTTACAATAGCGTAACTTTTTGAAAAAAGTGCACATCAGAACAACATCTTCTTTAATCTTATTTCAGCTTTCTCATTCTTTCAGCTTCTTTTGTTGCAACTTTTAGGGTCCTTCAAAATGTATTTTAATCCAGGTTTGCAGAATAACCATTGATTTGCTTGGATCTGATCCTCTTTGCTCTCCACTTTACCATTCTTCATAAGCTTCTGGAACTTTTCTTTGGCAACCTCCAACATAATAGAAACCTGCACATACACATTGTGTTTTGTGAGTCTTCTATTAGACTCAGTAAGTATCCTCCTAGTGCCTTGAAATTTTTCTGCATTTCTAGATTTCCAAAGATGCCACATAATTTCAGTAGTTAGAATCAGCCAAAACATATTAGGAGCCTTTCCTACATTTCCAATTTTCCCCATGATAATATTTTTAATCTTGTTTTCTTTTTTGTCCCCCCACCCAAACAGATCAATTTGAAACAAATTCCAAATTTCTTTAGCATGAAAACATTCAAAGAATAAATGAAAGACAGATTCAGATTTTTTACACATCACAAATAGAAGCATTACTTTTAGGATCAAAATCTGGTAACTTTTGCAACAAAAGCATCCACCTGAAGCCTACTTTTTTGGGTTCAAGAAAATTACCCCAACTGATAGAAAAGATCTTTTCCCATTGCTTCTGATTTAAGCTTAGCTTCCAGTTTTTATTAAGCTGCTCCGACAGGTTAGGGGAGCTATCAATAGCTTTATATATTTCTTTTGCTTTTAGCTTGGTGAAGTCTTTGCCTTTTAGCCACAATAAATCTTGACTACTATTTGCTAACCTTGGAGTTGAAAGATTGAAGTTATGATTTTTTAGTCTTTCATATGTTCTTTTTTGGGTTTGGGGATTATTGAATTTTAGTTTTAAGGTCTCCCAGCTGATTAACCCACCATTCTCAAAGACGTTGACCAAAGAGATACCTTTTTTATTCCATTCTTTAGCCGAGCAGCCCTACAGAAGAGCCAAAGGCTTATTATTATGGTAGATATTCCACTAGAGAGACCTGTTGAGAATGTTCTTATTTAGCTCACTGTCAATTGGAAACTTACAGAGCAATTTTTCTTTACACAATTCCCAGGCTTTCCACAAGCTTCTGAAGACCCTAGACCCTGCCGATGAGACCGGGAAGTTGCCAAATAAGAGATCTGTGATGGGCAGATCCTTCCAAGCTTTTGATTTGCTGGGGACCCAACTGCTGATATTATTCCTCACAAGAACCTTTCAAGGTTCATCCCCCACAAGACTTTTGCATATCCATTTGGTAGCAAGGGAAATCTCCTGCTTTTTGATGTCTTTTAACCCCAGACCACCTTTCTGCTTATCCAAGCATCACCACTCCCAACATACTGCATGCCTTTTCTTGCACCCTTTGCCATTTGACCAGAGAATTTGCCTTATACATTTCTGAATTTCATTAACTTGGTATCCACTGAAAATCCAGACTGAAGCATAATAGATATTATAAGAAGAAAGGATTTTCTGGAACACCTACACCCTTCCTGCAATTGAAAGGTACTACTTATTCCAGGCCTCCAGTTTCTTGAAGATTTTACTTTTCAACCAATCCCACATGTCCTTTAAGTTAGGATTTAGGGAAAAAGGTATCCCAAGATACCTGACAATCTTACTGCCCCCCCTCCCCCATTGGAATTCATGTTCCTCCACCCATGCTGGCTGAAGCGATTCCCAACTTAGCAAGGTGGTTTTTGCCTTAGATATTTTAGCTCCAGCTGCTCTGGCATAAAGGTCCATCTTTTTTAGCAGGTTATAAAAGTTTTCCTTGTCAAGTTTCATGAAGAGAGTTGTGTCATCAACAAATTGTGCATTCAATAATTCTTCCTTATTAGGGAGGGAGATGCCTTGTACTCTAGGGCTCAAGGTGGGGTCTCTTAGGATGTAGTGCAGGGCATCAACAACAATGACAAAAAGGGAAGGAGCAAGGGGGCACCCTTGTCTTATGGATCTTTACAGGGTAATCTCCTTTGTTAGGCCACCATTGACTTCAATTCTAGCTGAGGCATCTTTCAAGAGGGTACTAACCATTTGACATAGCTCACCTAGAAAGCCAAATGCTTCCAAAACCATCATAATGAAGGGCCACTCCACCCTGTCATAAGCCTTCTCAAAGTCCAGCAGGAGCATACCAATATTTTGGTTGGAAGTCCTGGCCCACTCCATTGCTTCCCAGCTGTTAACAGGTTTTCTAAAATGTACCTTCCTTTTATAAAGCCCGTTTGGGTGTTATTAATGACTTCCAGAAGAACCAAGGCTAATCTTTGGGAGATGGTCTTAGCCAGAATCTTATAAGAAACATTTAAAAGTGTGATCGGCCTCCAATTTTTCACCAAGGTTTTATATCCCCCTTTGGGGATGAGCTTTATGATGCCTTGGTTGATTTCTTTACCTAGTGAACCAGCTTCAAGGGCCTCATTATAGACTTGCAGTAGGTCTTTGCTAACCCACTCAACATTCACCTTATAGAACTCTGCAGGCAACCCATCTATCCCAGGTGCCTTGTCATTGGAGATTGAGAGTATTGTGTTTTTAATCTCCTCCTTCGACAAAGGCTTTCCCAACATGTCTGCCATTTCTTTAGTCACTTTCCTTGGGATTAGATTTCTGCAATTTTCTCTAGCTTCAACACAGGGGGGTATTGGATTCTGTTCTTAAAAGGATTTTATAGAATTGGAAGAATTTCCCTTTGATGCCCTCTAGGTCTTTAACCAACCCTTCTTCATCCCAGACAACACTAACTTGCTCTTTGATTTCCTTATCTTTCAAGGCTTTGAAGAAATTTTTTGAGCCTTTATCCCCAAGGGCTGCCCAGTTCAGCCTCGCCCTCTTCTTTAAACCTTGGTCCTTATAGTTTTGGATTTTCCTTAACCCTCCTCTGATGCTAATAATCTCTTCATTTATTTTCATTATTTTGGGGATCATCTTGGAGAAGCTCCTCCACAAGGAAGAGTTTTTCCTATAACAGTGTCTCTTCCTTTCTCCTGTCCTTTTCCTTTCTTGCCCCAATGGTTGGAAAAATCTTTTGCCAACTTCTCATATTCATGTTCCATCTTTCAATAGCAGACTTGTCCTTAAGGACCCACTTATTTATTTCTCTTAGGGTAAATATTGCACTATTGCAGTCCTCATCCCTCAGAAGGCTGGTGTTGAGGATGAATTTTTCTGTTCTTTTGGGAGGGGTGTAGATTTTATCTCCAAAAGCCAATCTTGCAGTAATGGGGTGATGATTAGAGAGTCTAGGGGTTAACTTTAACTCTTGAGCTTGAGTCTTCCACTAGGTCAAAGGAGAAAAGGTTCTTATTAGCATAGAACCTATCAAGCCTACAATATATCCTTCTGCTACCACTCTGAGAATTGCACCAGGTGTACCAGATTTCTTTGTTCTCTTTCTTGGTTCCTTCTAGAGGGTCAAAAATATTTAGCTTGTTTTTCATCTTATACCAAAAAAACTTTTCATTTCCTTTCCACCCCATATCAGCTCCACCTACCTTGTCCTCATGATTCTCCACCATATTAAAGTCACCTCCCAACACCCAAGGGATGTTAGGGAGCCTGCTCAACCAATCCCAGATCTCACACCTTTGCCTATACTCATTCGGGGCATAAATGGAGCAAACCCCAAACTTTATATTCTCAAATTCCAAGTAGATCCAGACTGCCCTATTACAGAGTGAGCTACCCTGATCCTTCACCCAATTTTTCCACTTGTTGGCCAGAAGAATTGTAAAACCACCTTTTCCTTTCTCATGATTAGTGAAAAAAAGGTTTGAATCCCTCCAAATGAATTTAAGGTTAGAATCCATGGTGAAGTTGGTTGCTTTAATTTCTTGCAACATTACTATGTCCTTGCTTTTAACCTGGTAAATAAACCTGCTTACACAATATTTCCTATCCTGGGATTCAAGTCCCCTCACATCCCATGAGACACAATTAAGATTCATCAACATCCATGTCCTGAGTTTCCTCTTCTAGGCTCCTGAATCACTCAAAGCATTTGGGGAAGTCACCTCTCCTTTTCTCACCTCTTTTATAAGGGATCAAAGCTTCTTTCTATTTCTTTTTCCTCCCTCTTTTTTTCTGAACTATCCATTCTTTTACAAATGACGTTTTTTCTCCCCCTAAGTCCGGATCACACCCTTCCTTAGGGTCTTGTTTCTCTCCGGCAACTCCCGGGCCTCTTGGTAGGGAAGAAGCTCTTTTAGCAGCTTGCATGGCCTGGGGAGTGTACGCCTCACTGGTTGGAAATAATTTTTTGTTTCCTCTATGTTCCAGACCTGAGTGTTAAAGCTTAAGGTTTTGAGATTATTCTCCCCTCCAGAGGCCATTTTCTTAGTACTGTCTACCGTCACCTTTGGGCTCGGGTCCAGTCGACACTGGGCATCAATGGCATCAGGGCTAACTTTTCTTCATGGGAAGGTTCCTCCATGCAGGTAGGGTTCAAAATTTCCTGTCCTGAAACCCTAAACATTGGCTCAGTGTGGACTGCATCTGAGGCCAAAGGCTCCGAAGACATATGTAGTTTATTAAGGGAATTGTTGTTAACAGTTTCCACAGTTTTAGTTCCCACGGCCTCTAATCCTAAATCTTGCATCATTAAGCACTTTTTTGTTCACATTAATTTGGTTTTTAATTTCTTCCAATACAAGCTCTTGTGCGTTAAGTCTATGGTCCAAGGGAATTGGCCTGTCCTCAAATGGGATGTGGCTGACCCTTGAGTCGGGCATTTCATAGTTTAATGACTCTTTCCTCGGGATTTTTGAGGTCATACCACAGTCCTCCTCAGCCAAGGGACTCACAACTTCCATCATACCCTTCCCGAGCACCAAGCCTTCTTCCTCGGGCGACAAATTTAATGCATTTTCAAGAGCCTTATCCTCGTCTATGTCACTCGTGTCAGTTGTGCATGTGTTATTTCTATTTAGGTTAGGTTTATCGCCATGGGCAGCCTGGTTCGGGTTCATAGACCCCTTGGGCTCCCTGGTCCCTGTCGTTTTCTTATTTCTAATGGGAACAAAACTATTGTTATGAGTAACTTGGTTTAGGTCCATAGACCCCTCGGGCTCCCTGCTTTCAGGATCTCCTCTTTTATTACCATTATTATGGCTTTTAATTATAGGGCAGTTTTTTCTTACATGCCCCTCGCGTTTGCAGAGGAAGCATGCATTCGAACCGCCAAGCATCTCAATTTGGAAATTCAAGATTGAGTTCTCAGTTTCAATTTCAATTTCATTTGGGATTTCAATACCTGAATTTATAGAGATTAAGACCCTCGCATTAAGGTGAGGTAAGGTATTTTTGGAGTCTTCAATTCTCAGAACCCTACCAAATTTCGTAATTAGCTGAGGGATGAAGTTCCACAAAATTAAAGGAAGGCTTTTTAGAGTTATCCATCTCGGGTAAGATAACGCAAGAACTTCTTCACAAAGTAAATTGGACGACTAGGGAACAACCCTAAACACTGAGTTCCTGACCAACCAAAATTCTTTCTTTACAACATTCTCTTTCATTTCAACACTTTACTAAAGTGATTAAAAAATTTTGAACCATTCTGCAAAAGGAATGAAAAATCCCTAATTTTTTATTCCAGATATTAAGCATCCACTGGTCGAGGTACTTCGTCGCTGGGGTTTTAGAAATGTCAAGTGCATTGAAAAAATAGCAATTTTCTTTAATCTATAATTTTCATTATCAAGAGCCAAAGCCATGTCATCGTTTGGAATCCAAAATTCTTTTTTAAGGTCACGAGGAGGGAACTTATTTGTTACTGCTTCTTGGTTAGGGTTTTGATCGTACTCACCAATGTCCACCATCAGAAAACAAGCCAAATCGGAGAACACCTTCTTACCTTTCTCTGCCATGATTTCACTAAATGTCTGGGCGCTGTTGTCAACTTCACTAGGAGGGTTTAAGAAATTATTAACTGTTTCAACCGCTTGGGCACCGACCGACTGAGGGTCACTCTTTTCCATGGGTTCCCTCTCATGAGTGAACCCAACGCAGTAGAAGATATCACCACCAACAGGGTGAAGGCGCCAGGGCGCAGTGCTGCGGGGCGAGAATCCACTGAGGCTGCACCTAGCACAAAGAAGCATAACGCAACAACGAAAATGATTTATGAGAGCATGCCATGCCATTAAACTTGAAGATTATATTAATCATTTTTTGGAAAAATCATAATTTTCATGATTTAATTAAGAGTACCTCCAATAACATAAGATTTAGATACTATGACTTCAAACATATCAACACCATCAAACTTGGCATCTGACATAAGTGCAGCTTCCAATGGTTTCTGAGGATTGTTTATATGGGTGACATCAAGGTACAACCCACACATGGCTTGGATTTGATGATCAATCCTGCCTACCAAGCAAATTTTCTACAATAGTTATTTATTCAAAGTTTCTCTCCAAATGCTAAGGTGTATCTTCTTACTATAATATGTGCTTGTTTAGTTTCTATCAAAATAACTACTAATTTTCTAAAATCTAAAATGAAAGTATTATTGATTGAACATAAACTAGAACCAACTATATGTTGCTGCCTAGTATCAATTTCCATGGCATCACCCAATGCCATGAGTTCTATTCTCATTTGAATGATTGAGAGTTTTTCGCTAGTGAGTTGCTCTCAAGCCCCACTAGTTTCTTTTGTACTTTGCAAGAGCTAGTGTATTGAACCAAAGTGTTTGAATTGCTTTCAAAGGTTAATTAGGGTTTTTGGCTTCTTTGATTAAGTATAGTTTCTTAAATTGGGTGGAACTATATTTGAACTTGAATTTGAGCTTCCAATACTAGAGTAGTAGTCCCAAACCTAGTTTAACTCCAAACCAAAAAAAACCTGAAGAAGCCAAGATGAGCCAACTTGGTGAATCGTTGTCTTCAAAGCCTATGCCTAAGAAGAAAAAGTAGGTCTCTCATGACCTGCCCCAAATATCTAAAGTGATTGAGAAGAAAGAGGGGAAACTGAAGGACTACACCCACTTCATGGATAAGTTCCAACCACCATACATCAAGGCAAGTGGTAGGAAGGGTACAGGGGAAGGAATACTAACTACCAATTTCAAGGACCTTGCATATGGAATTGGTGATACCAAAGTCTAGATGGGATTTGTTTATATATGCTTTCACAAGAAGAGATGCCCGACATCCTGGTAAAAATGTATTGGGTTATGATTTAGGGAAATTGGTTGTCCCTAATGTCTTTGTGGAGGTAGAATTGATACTGCACCTTCTAGATAGGTATGTTGATATGAACAAGGTAATCATAGACATTGAGGGTAGGAGCATTTTGGAAATAAAAGTAAGCAAAGTTGTGGAATTTTTCAGAATGACACCTGATGCTAGTGAAAAGATCAGCATGGAGAAGTTCCAAAAGGCATATGTAGATCATAGGGTTGGAATCCGAAGAGGTAAATTGAAAAGGTATAGACGAGATAAGGGTGTTTTGTTTGCACTCAAAGAAGTTGAACCCTTAGATTGTGAAGAATTTATGGATTGACTATTTTAGATGCACATACTTCATGTTGTGTCAGGTGCTTTGGGTGAAGTGTGATGGAAGGATAACTTCACCCTTATTATTTATAATTATGGACATTCAACATAAGAATAAACAGACATGGTTCAACTATGCTACCAAAGTTGCTAATTACACTATGATTTGGTAAGGTTGAAGGAGAGGAGAATGCCATTGACATTCAAACATTACTCACTGTTGATGCATATGATATTATATTAGGGACGAGAAGTATTTTTCAAGGCCATGAGATTAAGAAAATTGGATGAAAGGAATAATACATTTCATGTGCAAATGTGGACACATATTTGGGACTTACATTGCCCAAATTCAAATTATGCAGGGTTTTGCAACACCATAAAACACACTATTCTGGTACAAATGGTTGTTGCACTGACTGAGAGGATTTCTAGAACAATTCAAGCACTGTTGAGGCCAAGAGAATATGGTGATGACCCAAATTATGAGTGCAATTGGGGAGATTGGTATATGTATGAGGATTGCATAGTTATCAAATGTTATGGGACTCATGCGGCTCCACATATATTGCCTATGTTTGTTTTTGACAGGCTGGCTTTCATTGAGATAATGTGGCAAGTGGATCATTCTAATGCAAAAAACTTTAGGTTGTTTAGAAATGCTTCCATCATTGCATCAAATTTCTCCTTTGACTATTTTGTTGTATTGACAAAGGAGGCATATGAGGTGTTTGGTATAAAAATCAATAATCTGAGAATGAGAGTAATGTCTACTAGAAAATTTTATCCAAAAGGACACATCAATAGAGAAAAGATAAAAAAGGGAAATCTTTAGATATGGACCTCATTACTTTTTCTTTAGGGAAGATGTGATAAGGAATCTACCAACACTTGCTGCTATTTAGGATAGAGAAAGGGTTTGGATGAAAATTGTTGAGGTTGAGCATAGGGCTTCTACAAATAATTCTTATTATGAAAGCCCCTACAAGCACTTCACAGACAAATTTAAAAGGATGGAAATAGTCCTAAGTGATTTTAGTGATGGTAATCTTCTAAAAAAGGTGTAACAAGCAAAGCAACTGGCTCAAAAGGCCCTATAGGAGAATTTAGTGAAAAATGGTAGTTAATCAAAGGAGCCCGCAACACTAGAAGAGCAACAACCAATAGATATTGAAGATACTCCTATTATGGAGTTGCCTCCTACAAATGTTGATGAAACAAAAGATGTTGAGGGAAACGTACAACAACCATCTGTTGAATCAATGCCTCTTGAGCAAGGGGTAGAGTCTGATTTTTCTCAACTTGATATTGGAGATGTGATGGAACCATTTGTTTCGAATGATAGGTTAGTACCCTGGGAGTATGATGAAACCTAGGATAATGATGCAAGAGTTTTAGCCTATGCCAAATTCCTAGAGGATGATTCCTTTGCACATCCAAAGAATTCAGAGAGTACATCGATGAGTTGAAAGCTAAAGAAATAAATGAGAGGATACAAAATCCCTTGGAAGGAATAGATCCTTTACAGGAGGAAGAAGTCAAGAAAGGGACTGAATAGGAAATTATCCAAAAAATTAAGTGAATGAATCCAATGGAAGCTAGGAGACTGGTCAAATATAGTGCAGTATTAGTAATGTCAGGATGGAACCTATCCTCAATCATTGCTTTGGATGCAATCATAAGTGACCCAAATGCTATGGTGTCAAAGGAGACTTTTGATGAGAAAACTTTTGGTTCATGGTTTAGCCCCAATTTATATGCATTATCTATTTGCTCATTAAGACTAGATTCATGGAGATGTAGACTCAATGAGACAATGATTGGAATGATAGGGGATTTGTTTATATGAAGGGATCCAGAAATGATAGCTCCACAAGCTGTAATTTTGACAATGCATACAACCATGTTGAGTGTTGATACTATGGAGATCTCTTAGGCTAGATATATGAAATTGTTGGAAAAGCATAACAAACTAGTTGAGGAATACAATAAGTTGAAGGCTACTGCAGTTAGGGTAGGTAAAAAAACTTTGCCTACTTCCCCTTCTACCACCTCATAGCAAGATAAAGAAACCTTCTAATTAAGAACTATTGCTTTGAAGGTTGAACTCCAAATATCCAAGTTTGAGAGGAACATGCTCCAATAAAATATGAACAAGATTACAAAGGATATGGCTGATGAAATCTTAGGTCACAGATTGACCAAGGAAACCCTTAAAGAAAAAGTTGCATGGCCAACCTATAAAGGAATACATGAGGCATTTGAAAGGTTCCAACATGTTCAAAAGGTTTTTTAAAACACTTGGAATAAGTGGATAGGTAGATTGAATAGTTTAAAGGAGATACAAGCAAATGCAAAGGATGACCCTGAAGTTCCAACAAATCTTCAAGACATCATAAGAGGAATTGAAATGATCGGTGAGGTTACAAACTCTCATGAATGAATTGGTGGGAAACTACAAGTTAAAATCAAGGCCTTTAGGGATATCGAGGAATGTGGTATGCCCAAGATCATTAATGAAGATGGAACACTCAAAGAGTATGAACCATGGAGGGATTTCCTTAGGCATCAAACTATTACAGGTCCACAGATAACATACATTGATAACAAGTTGGACTTAACTATGCTAAATGGCATAATTGATAAATTAATCATAATTCAGTTTGACATGGACACTTTTGTGAAAGAGGCTAGAGTAGTCAATGATGCATGGTATCATGCATAGAACAAAAAGGTACAACATTTATTGGATATCAACTAGCCTATACAGAGGATGAGTATAAGAATTGGCTAGAAAAGTATGTTGATTAAGCCATAAAGGTGGTCAGATAGATATAGAACATGGTCTAGTATTGTACAAGTTTGGCCTTTGAAATAACTATATTGAAAAAATCTATATCTTATCAAACTTGAAAGTGTGCACGTGGAAATCTAGCCAATCCTCTCTTTCTGCTTTATGTTGTTTTTCTGCTTTCATATTCTCCACTTTTGTTGAGTAAGGTGATGATGTGGATGAGGATGTGAATTCAATAAGATCCTATAAGTTTTGTCATTTTGTATTTCCTCCCATTTCTTCAAGTGTAAATATAACTTCCTGGGGGTTGAAATGAAATGAAATACTCTTGAAATACAAATTGAAATGTAATGTGACCAACAAATAGCTCGAATCTTGTTGCTTTGTTGATCTTATAAAAGGGAATTTAAGGCTATTGTGTAGTGGTCTTTGAAAATTTTGGTTGATCTCAGGTAGTTTAGCATATGTCTTGTTGAAGTATAATGAGAATACAATGGATATAGAATCGCTTGTAGAGTCTTAGGTTATGGGTTTATGTTTATAGTCAACTTAAAGGTTTTGCAACTATTGTAGCATTTGAGTTTCGATAATGGAGAATTACAAGCATATTGTGTTTCATGGATTTTCTCATGAATTATAAATGAAATGATCAAAGGTTATTTTATTGGTCTCCAATTAATATGCTTGAATGTATGTTTTCATTTTTTCTTCAATTCAAGTAGTTGATTTAAATGCTTAAATGCAGTCACTGTTTTGTGTGTTAATTCATAGAATCTCTAAATATTTTCTGTAGGAAAGGTTTGAGTTATGAATTTGTAATGAAAATCCATAATAATTTGTAAATGTTGAATTCCTTTGTCATTGCATTATAGTATGTTGTGAATTTGACTCCGTCACATTAGGATAATGCATTGTTCTATATGTTAGGTGGAATTGAAATATCTCTAGTCAACTAAATTGCATCAAAGAATAATTCATTTAATTGAAATCACACATAAAATGATGATGGATATTGTAGTTTTTATTTGAGTTTTCCCATTCTCTATTCCAAGTTGTAAAGGTGTAAAGGATTTTCCAATTCCATGATACAATTTGTCACTTGTCGAGTCATAGATATAAGAATATTTATGTTTAAAATGGAATGCACATCTAAGTCTAATGAAGAAATGTTCTAAGTGCATTGTGGGATCACCCTTCCGGATTTTGCAGAGCCTGAAGTGCAAGAGGAAACACTGATTGCTTTCTCTCATTCATTGACCAACCCATTTTATGTTGCTGATAATTGGAATTGGAAAATCCATAGGCTTCCTTGAAGATCTGGTTGGTATTTACAAGAGCCAATAGATTGGCGACTCTATTGGGGAATTTTTCTAAAATTTAACATCCCTAGTGCAGATCCAGTATAGTCAGAGTCAAATGTTTTGTAATTTTTCATTGGAAGAATTATTGGTTCACACTTTGAAGTTACATGTCATATTCCATTTATGCATCTAGTTATGTTCAATTCTATCATAGTGTGTTAGGTTATCTTTAGAATTTTCTTTGAGGTCACAAATACTAAGTCAAAATATAATCAATTCTTATTTCCCAACATTTTGGGTGGTGACTCTGAAGTTTCTCATACTAGTACGATGACAATCTCTCGAAAGGATCCTGAGGAGAAGGATTTTGACATAGCAGTTGACACCATGCCAAGAACAAGAAGTCACACGAAGAAACATCTTGAGAAGCAGTTGGAACCCAAAGCTACAAAGGATAAACAACCTTTATGGAAGAAGAAAACTATTGAATTAGGTAAGTCTATCGAATCTCTTGCTGAATCATCTCCTAGCTTCAATAATTAAGTAAATAGTATAAATACTAATGAGAATTCAAATGAGGGGAGAATGCTCAAGGGGGGGTTAGAGATTTTATTTTTCCTATTGAATGAGTGTTTGACAAAGAGCTTGGTATTTCTAGAGAGGAAGATAGATGAGGATTTTGGGAGAACAATAAGAAGTTCTTAGAACCACCAACACTTGGAGTTGGGTCTCTTTTTAATGGGGGGAATTTTAATATAAGAGGAGAGCTACCAAATCTAGAAATACTTATTCCCACTAAGGAAGATCCAATTGATCAAACATTTCATACCCCAACACTGAGTGAGTATGAAGATTTCTTAGAAAATGAAGAGGATATTGACAAGGATGTGCAAGCCTTGGAGGATGAAGAAAATTGGCTTGTTGAGCAAGAAGAAAAGAAGAGATTAAATTAATTGAAGGAGAAGGAGGAAAAGATTAGAGCCAAGCAGCATGAGAGGGATATTAGGAGACAAAAATTTTAGAAGATAGAGAAGATGTTGATAGGCATAAGGACTTTGAAGAGAATGTTGCCAAAGTAGCAGCCCAAGCTACCCCTAAAATTCCTAAAGTAATGGTTCATATGGGAACCTATAGTGCTAGCACTTATGCTACAACCATTACTAGTGCCAAAACCATTGATCCTCCTAAGAAAACATCATTTATAGATCATGGGAAGAAACCCATGGACTAGACCCAGAAGAATACTTCCAATACATTCACCACTGGTCAATACTAATATAAATACCCACACCACATCTACAAAAAATCCTGTAAATAATCCCAAATTTGACCCCATTTCGTTCACTACACCCCTAAACTCTAAAATCATGAAATTGCAGCTAGTGAATGAGAAGTTGCAGGAAGATTAGAAGAAGGCTGGAATTGAAGCAACCAATGCAGAAATGGCCAAGAAGATTGACTTTCTTAAAATTTCTATACCAACTCTAGAGCCTTCAAGCTCTGGGAAGAATGATAGTGGATCTCACAAGAAGAAATCAAGAGGCCATACTCCTGGTGGAGGTGGAGGTGGAAACTAGGGTGGTGGAGGTAGACCTGAGGTAACAAGAATAATAGTTATCATTTTGAGGATGATGAAGAAGATAAGAAAAAGAATGGTGGTAAAAATGTAAATGGAAGAGGAACAAAAGCAAATAAATTTGAAAATAAGAGGGAGAATGAACAAAGGGATAATCATGGGGATAGACATCCCAGGGGGCCACCTCAAACTGATAGGTATAGGAAATTATGTTGTGAAAATATCCCTGGTTACCCAAGGCCTATACTAGATAATGAGAGGAAGCATCTCCATAAATTTACTGGTAATAATGATTTCAGTGGTGAAGATCACTTGAAACCCTTCCAAAATTTTGTGGAAGACTTTGAATTATGGGATGATGATGTCGCCATGAAATAATTTATGCAATCCTTAACCGAGGATGCAAGGGATTGGTATAGGGGGTTACCAAATGTGAGTATTGATTCAAAGGAGTCTTTCTACAAAGTTTTCATAGAGTATTATGGGCATCAAACTAATCCTAGGTTTATATTGAATGAATTCAATAATATCACTAAGGGACACAATGAGTCAGTCACTAAATTCAACACAAGATTTCATATGTCTATGAATAGAGTACCTGCCTATCTATTGCCTAATGCTAATGCATGTTTGGTGACTTATTGTAATGCTCATGACTATAAGATATTTTATTTACTTAGGTATAAGAACCCACAAAATTTGAGAGAGGCCTACAAGATGACAGCCAACATTGAAAACAATAGGAGAGCCTCTGGAAAACAAGGAAGAAGAGAAGACCCCAAGGCCTCAAAAAATTTAAGAGCTCAAAATGATAAAGCTAGTAAAACAATAGATCCATATGAAAATATGGATCAGGTTCTTAGTTTATTACAAAAAGTAGCTAAAAATGATAGGCCATAATTCTAGAGAAATGAAAGGCCCCCGAGATTGTAGGATTACCCCTATCATACAAACTGGTATAATGGAAAGTTGTTGAAAAATAATTAGAAAAATGTCCAGAGTACACCAGACCCTCTGTAAAAGCATTCCACCAATGTTACATAAGACTTACCTTGGTGTGGAGTTTTTTAGATGCCCCATTCTTCACAATAATGTGTTGTGACAATATCAGTAGAAGAGTCTCAAGATATTCAATTAGGACTTGATTCTTTGCAAGAGCATGATGAGACGACAAATGTACTTACATGACTAATTCGAACCTTGGTTGTGAAGAATATTCCTCAGATGATGAGCCTAACGGGAGTGATTTTGATGCTCAGAGGCAGGAGATAAACTCTTATCATCAACAAGTATTCTTAGATGAAGAGGGTGAGAATGATTGCATGGTCTATACTTTTGAATCAAATTATTTTTCTTTGAGAAGACCTTCTAATGTGGAGATTGAAAGGTATACAATTACATTGGTTGCTAAGGAAAGGAGTGATTACCATTTGAGGAATAAAATTGTGAGTGGTAATCATGGAATCCTGGGTAGCTTGTTTGTTAAAGAAAATAATGCAAGAAACGAAGAAGAAAAAATAGAGAACAAAAGGGAAGAGACAAAGCCTAAAGAGGGTAAGGAGTTGAGAATTTGGGCCAAAAAGGGGACTAAGGTGAATATTGATGATGAAGTCATTCTTCAAACTAAGAAGATAAAATATGTGAAGCCTAATGCCAAAAAGGTCCAAGGACAAGGTGAAAAGGTAACTCCTCCAGAATTCATACTCCCTAGGCTACCAAATTATTCTCTAGTTGATATGTTTCAAGTATTGTCTCAAGTCAAAGTTATAGTCCCACTCCTTGAAATGATGTGAATAGATGAGCATAATAATAAGACTTGCTCTTATTAATAGTATTATTGCTAGTGGGAAGGATAAGGTGATAATCAATCAAACTGAAATAAGCATAAGCCAAGAGAAGAATGTTTAGGCTGAAGTAGTGATCAATGAAACTCTGGTGATATATCTAGGAACCACTATTACTGCCAATCCTAATCATGTGAATCCATTTTTTCTAGGCTTTATTATTGATGGTAAATTGCTTAGAATTTGCATGATAGATTTAGGGGCCTAAAACAATGTAATGTCGGTAAATATCATGGAAGAGATGGGCTTAAAGTTTGATAGTACATATGGGAAGTGTTATGCTATGGATTCAAGGAAGGTGCCAATTATTGGGGTAATCAACAAAGTCCCTTATAAATTGGTAGCATTTCATGAAAAAGTGTTATATATGAGTGTTACAGTGGTGGAAATCCCACCAACTTATGTCATGTTGTTGTCCAAACATTGGAGTGCTTCCATGGGTGGGAGTATGCAGTGCGACTTATCATTTGCAAAATTTTCCATTGACCAGAAAGATGTCAAGATCAATAGAGAATGAAGAGCTCCCCACATGGTAAAACACATTGAGGAACTTGAAGAACCATTGTGGATTAATTTTGTGGATATTGGTTTAGATACTTTTGGAATTGTGGAAGATATGCCAAAAGAAGCAGTCAAGCCTACGCCAATTCATAAGGAGATATTGGAAACATCCCAAGAAGGTAGCCTCTGGACTATGTATTTTGATGGATCATGTTCAAAGGAAGGCTCGGGTGCAGGAGTTATTCTCATCTCTCCACAAGGTAAAATTTCCAAGTACTCGTTAAAATTTTCTTGTACCAATAATATTGTTGACTATGAAGCTCTCTTACTTGGTTTGAAGTTAGCATACAAACATGACATAAAGTTGGTAAGAGTGTTGGGGGGTTTTGAATTGGTAGTTTCCCATATTAGATCTATATTTTTCACTAAGGATAAGAAGCTTAGATAGTACAAGAATGAGTTTTGGGATAATATTGAAGCCTTTTATGCTTTTGGCATAGAATGGATAGAAAGAGGAAAAAATGTGAGGGAAGATTTATTAGCCAATATTGCTATTAGGTTAGATGATGCTACCTTTGATGGTGTCTCACATATAGAAGTGAAAACAAGGCCAACAGTTCCTGAAAAAATTTGTAATTGGCAACTGTTTGATGATGACCATGACATTTTAAGATTCTTGCATTGCATCGAAAAATATGAGGGCCAAGAGATTGAATTTTGCTCAAATGTGGTTGAAGTTGATGGGAAAGATACATTATTTGGAAGCGAGATAATTCAATTGAAAGCAAGTAAGATTCCTAAGGGACTAGTTGCATAAGAAAGGTTCTTTGATGGCCGAGACAAGTCAAATGTTAAGCAAGCGTCCACCCATAAGGAATACTTAGAAGAGATTAACTTAGGGAAAAAAAGTTCCCCTAAAAAGGTGTATATAGGCAAGAAGATGAAACCCCATATGAGAAGTATGCTAATTGCTCTGTTGAGGAAATATAGACATGTGTTTGCATGGTCATATGATGACTTGAAAGCTTATAGGGAGGACTTGTTTCAACATGAGATATCACTAAAGCCTGATACAAAGCCTTTTAGGCAGAAACAAAGGCCAATTAACCCCACTCTACAACCAAAAATGCAAGAAGAGCTTACCAAGCTAAGAGACGCTAGGATCATAAAGCCTATCAAACATTCATCATTGATGTCAAATCTAGTTCCAATTAGGAAGAAAAATGGAGACTTGAGGTTGTGTGTGGATTTTAGAAATCTGAATGTGGCATCTCTAAAGGATAACTACCCTTTTCCTAATATGGAGGTAATGTTGCAAAAGGTGATTGGATGTGAGATTCTCTCTATGATGGATGGGTTTTTAGGTTATAAACAAGTCATGGTAAAGGAGTCTGAATAATTTAAAACAATGTTTACAACTCCATGGGGGACATATGTCTATGTAAGGATTCCATTTGGCTTGACTAATGTTGGAGCCACTTTTTAGAGAGCTATGGATGTGGCTTTTTTTGATTTCATAGATTTGTTTCTTACCATTTATCAAGATAATCTCACTACCCACAGTAAGAATGAGGAGGATCACAGTTCACACCTTGAATTTTTTTTTATCAAAGCCTCAGAGAATGGGATTTCTTTAAATCCCAAGAAATGTCAAATTGGAGTTAAAGACGAAAAGTTGTTGGGTCACATTATGTCAAAAGATGGGATTAGAATTGATCGTGAGGGGTATGTATAAGATCATCATGGAAAAAAATAGGCCCTTAAGTGGCAAAAAAATTAGAAAAATCAGAATTAGGCAACTTGACGTAAAAATTTGAATAAGTTATCTATATTATTTCAAAAATATGTATGAAATAATATGTAAGAATATAATCTATAGAAAATTGAATGTAGTTTCTAAACTTCTAGGTTTATTTAAAAAAAAAAATCTATTTGGTAAAAATTTGAAATTTCAATGCAGTAGTGTACTTAAATTTCAGGGAAAAAATAAGTAGGTGTTTGTCTAACCACCCTAACCACAATAAAATGATAATAATTTTTTATAAGATTTTAGACATGTAGAGGACTCGTGTCTGGATGTGATGCATATTTTTTTTTGTAATTTTTCCAAATAAATAATTAATTATAAATTTTTATTACAACTTTTAAAAATATAAAACTCATATTTCGACCACCCTATAACTTGGTCAAAACTTCATGAAATTTAAATTTTATTTTTTAATCCTATAATATGTGAAGCATAGAATGTGATGCATGTTTTGGATTCAAAAAATGTGATACCATTTGAAAGCTATAGATGTTTTTTTTAGTCATTATCAATCAACACTTTAGTCATAATTCAAATAGAAAATGAATAATAATTATTTATTAAATTCAAAGTAGCATAATTTATATTGGTGGAAAGCTGAGAATCTTCTTTACAAACCCTTTTCATTTCATCAATTTTGGGTAAAAACAAAGTTGTCAGCCACATACCCTACAAATACCCATCATATTGCAACTTTTTGGCCCATCATGATCCTGCACATACCCTAAGTGAGTAGCAACAATTGATAAGATTCCACAACCCAAGAATGTGAAAGGAATATAGTCTTTCTTTGGAAAAATTAACTTTCAATGGGGATTTGTTACACACTTTGCTGAGATTGTGAAACCCATTTCTAAAATGCTAAAGAAGGGGGAGAAAGTAGCATGGACATGGAAGAACTAGTAAGAGCCTTCCAAGCCATTAAGGATGATATCAAGGAAGTACCTATCCTTAAATCCCCTAATTATTCAAATCCATTCTAGTTGTTCACATTTTATTCATTTCATATTGTAGCAGGGTGTTACTTCAAAAGAACGATGAGGGTTTTGAGAAACCTATTGCCTTTTTTAGAAAATCATTACTATTAGTTGAGTTAAAATATGATGTTACCAAAAAGAAGGTGTACACCCTAGTGAAGGCTATTAAAAACTTCAGATCATATTGAACAGGAGCTATAGTTGTATCCTACATCCCAATAGCTGCAGTTAAAGATATTTTTACTCAACAAGAAACTACATACTGAAGGTGCAGATGGATCAACAAGATCCAAGAATTCAACATTGATATCCAGATTACCAAGCTGGTAAGAGGTTAGGTTCTAGCTAAATTTATGGTTGAGACAAACTTGGAGGCTAATCAAATAAACCAAGTTGAACATGAAAATGTTGCACTAATATGTGACATGCAAAATTGTGGGTGGTACAGAAGGATTTTTGAGTATCTATCGATAATGTAGTGTCCAGAGGGAATGCCTCACAATGAAAAAAGAACTCTTAAGTTGCAAGAAATCAAATATGTTATTATTGCCAGTGAATTGTGGTGGAGGAGTCCTGAAGGTGTGCTACTTAGGTGTGTGGATGTGGACCAAGCAGAAGATTTGCTGATTGAGATGTATAAAGGAGAATGTGGAGGCAATTACATGGCCAAAACTACCACCCATAAGATATTGTGAGAAGGTTTTTGATGGCCCACTGTGTTCAAATATTCCCATAGATTTGTAAAGAAATGTGATGCTTGTAAGAGGTTTACAAGTAAATTAAAATTCTTAGGAAACTTTTCACTTAGGCTAATGTCAACACATTCTCCCTTACAATAGTGGGGCATTTATTTTATTGGATAAATGTCTATGAAGTCCAATGGAGGACATGCCTAGATTCTGGTAGCAACTAATTATTTCACAAAGTGGGTTGAGGCCATTCCTACCAGGAAAGCAACTAGTAAAGTTGTCATTAATTTTTTGATGAATGATATTATGAGTAGGTTTGGGGTTCCTGAGAGAATTGTTTTTGACAAGGCTATGTGTTTTAGGTCTAAGGTATTCATTGATTTTTGTAACCAATATGGCATAAGCATATCATATTCATCCCCATATCATCCTCAGGGGAATGGAAAAGTTGAGTCCAGTAGTAAAAGCCTTATGAATATTATCAAGTGAATGATTGAGAAGAACAAGAAGGCCTAGGATTCAAGGCTACAACTTGAACTATGGGATGATAGGAAAATTGTGAAGAAAGTCATTGGACAATCCCTTTTCAATCTGGTATATGGGGTTGAATCTAGAATAGTACATAACAATTTGATCAAAATGTACAAATTTTTCCAAGAATATGATAGTGATATTTGTGATGAGACACAACAAAGAATGAATGAGTTAATTGAGCTTGACAAAGATGGAAGAGAAGATCATAACAGAAATGAGAAGCTGCAGTTACAAGTGAAGTACCTGTATGAAAAAAGGGATATTGAAAGGAAATTTGAAGTAAGATGTATGGTCCTAATGTGGAATACAAGATCTGAAGATAAAGGAAAACATGAGAAGTTTGACCCCTTGTGGTTAGGACCTTACCTAATTGTTGATACACATGGAGAAGATTCCTATTTCTTGTAGTCACTAACAAGTGAACTTCTGGAACTGCCTGTACATGGATAGTTCCTAAAGCCCCTTTTTCTCATGAAATGGGCTGCTTCCATGTACATTGTATATTTCTATAAATGTTGTATATAGGTTTGGTGTGTTTCCCTTTCTGTTGCGTCTTCTTGTCTTGTTTGGACAAGCTCCTATCTTTTGGTCCTTGTATGTGTGGTCTACTCAATTGGGGATCTGATATCTTCCTATGTCCGCAAGGGGCATACATCCCCAGTTGGAGCCACTGGTGGAACCATCAAAATTTTCATGGTTCCATTAGTTCCATGGTCATATTTTAGCTACTTGTATCTTGTTGCCACTAGGGTTTTGGGTTTAAGGATTTTATACACTTTTCCACCCTTGGTTATCCTTCATTTTATGTTTTCATGCTAACTGGCTAAACCAGTTTACCAATCACTTAAGTTCCTTCTTATGGTCTTTATCATCATTTTTGAACCGGCCCCGACACCTTGGTCACCGTCAAGCCTAGTGGGTCCATCTTTTATGAACAACATTTACTCACGTATTTTTTAGAGTTCTTAAGTTTGTCACTCACTGTCTATCACTCATCACACATTGCTTTGTGGAATAATTTCTCAAACTTGTGATGAGTGGTACAAGGTTTTTCCTTTAGCATTTTGTTCATCACCCATCATGTGTTCCATTTCTACTAAGGGAAAGTGACCTGTGATGAGGGATGCAATTAAGTTCTTAACCCATCACTGGCCTTTCCACTATCACCAGTTACATCATGCCATTTCAAAGAGAACCCATGACTATTGATAGATGGAGTTCCTTCCCATCGTGTGGCCTTAGTCTATCGCGGGTTGAGATTACTCATTAAGGTATGAAGATGCGATGAGCGATGGAATTCAAGTCTTCAGCTAAGATGCCCTCATGCTCAAAGATCAAGGGCTAAGATCTCATCATTGGCTTTGAAGCCATCACTTGAAGAGGTCTTAGTGTAGAAGGGAAAGACATGATGAGTGATACTCATGGAATATGGAGAGATACACATGGCATTTCCTTAGCTCGTTAAGGTAGATATCAAATCGCTGGTAGGGCCCCGTGGAGAATATGAAATTTGTGAGTCGTTAGATGAAATTTTTGCATGAGTGAATCGATGGCCCAAATTCAAATAGGAATGGCCAACTTAGGGAGTAATTTTTCACTCGTTCAAGCCTTCTTGCACCATTAATTGTTGGTGTACTCGAATAAATTCATAAAAATGGGGTTTGCATTTATATTATTTTCTCATTCAAAGGATTGAGGAGCTGAAGAAGAGTTTGGAACAAGTAGAGCCAAAGCTAACAAAAATTGTAGAGGAGTTTTCCTGGGTGAGTTTCTCTCAAGCCCTACTAGTTTCTTTTGTACTTTACAAGATATGGTGTATTGAACCAAAGTGTTTGAATTGCTTTCAAAGGTTAATTAGTGTTTATGGATTCTTTGTTTACATATAGTTTCTTAAATTGGGTAGAACTATATTTTAACTTGAATTTGAGCTACCAATACTAGAGTAGTAGTCCCAAACCTAGTTTAACTCCAAAACAAAAAAAAACCTTGAAGAAGCCAAGATGAGACAACTTAGTGAGTCGTCGTCTTCAAAGCCTATGCCTAAGAAGAAAAAGTAGAAGGTCTCTCATGACCTGACCCAAATATTTGAAGTGATTGAGAAGAAAAATGGGCAACCGAAGGAATACACCTGCTTCATGGATAAGTTCCAACCACCAAACATCAAGGCAAGTGGTAGGAAGGCCATAGGGGGAGGAATACTAACTAACAATTTCAAGGACCTTGTAGATGGAATTGGTGATATTGTTGTGCTAGAGTCTGGATGGGAGTTTTTTATGTATTCTTTCACAAGAAGAGTTTCTTGACATCCTGGTAAAAATGTTTCAGGTTATGATTTAGGGAAATTGGTTGTCCCTAATGTATTTGTGGATGTAGAATTGATACCAAACCTTGTGTTGGTGTTCTTTCCAGTACACCCTTAGAACTCTCTAAAGAATAGCCAGCTCCTATAATCAAGAATTCCCAAGAGGAATGTCCAGCTTAACGAGTGAAAAGCTTTGAAGATTTTTACTCCTTCACTTCAAGCTTTTTGGGACCTAGGAGGGTGTTTCTAATTGTGTTCTATTTGATTTTCTTATTGAATAACGTATCAATTCACATATCAGTTCCTATGAGGGGTAAATAGCATTATTCACCAAAAGGTTGGCTAATCTTTAAGCAAAAAATTGTTAATTCACTAGGAACAGAGCAATTTACTTCAAGTATATGCCTCATGATCAAGAAATTTTATATGATTTATGTTCTAATACTAAATCCATGATCTAGTATACTATTAAATTATCCTTCAAATTATAAATACCATTAACAAATAGATCAGTGTCTGATCGATTGGGCAATAGAGTCACACATTTGATAATTAGTAATATAAGAATTCTTTAATCTTGAAAATTTTAGACTATTTTCATAGTGCTTTACATTATGAAAAATCATTGTTCATAAAGCATTACTTCTTACTAGATCCTTTTTAATTCCTCACAAATTCATGACCTCATTAAAGCATTTAATTAATTCTTTGAACCAAGGCAGAAACAAGGGCATATATTCTCAGACACCTAAATCTGGACACTTAATTTATCCAAATTTATCCTCTTTCATCTAAACATCCCTTTATCTGCATTAATTAAGTAATATCACTATTATTTAATTAATCCCTCTAAAAGCTCTTCTAATCCCTAAGGTATCTAGTTAAATAATTAAATATCTTCCCCTTTTCATCAAATGAATTAAATAAATATCACATTTATTTAATTCCTCACATGTCACATCCTCCATCTCTTATTATCTAATCTTAATCCTTCTTCTAAGCTCATCATTAGGATGTGCACATCCCTAATCCTTGACTAGGGAAATACATCCTCCAACTTTTGCAAGTTGGCCTCTAATCTCTTTTAGCCACCTAACCTTCCTCTAACCCCTCATCAACTTGTCTAATCACCCCCTTTATTCAACTCTTCCCATCCCCCAAGGAATTTTTAATTCCTTTTGTCTTCCCAAAGTCCTTTGAGGAATTTTTAATTCCACTCTCATCTTTCAAGGAATATTAAATTCCTTTTCTCTTCCCCATGTCCTTTATGACATGGGTCCTTGGTCGTCCAAAGGTTTTCTCCTTTGGGCAAAGGGCATCTCCACTTCGCCATGTGAATTTTTAATTCACCCTTTAATCCCCCAATGCATTCAAAAGGAATTTTTAATTCCTTCACTTCTTCCCACATGTCCTCTCTTTATTTTTTTTATTTTTTCCCCTCTCCCCATGAGGATATTTGAGGAATTTTTAATTCCTCACATGTCCTCTCACCCACATAGGGACAAGTACCTCCTTTATGAGGAGATCTTGTCCAATCCCAAGGTACTTTGTACCTCCCTCCATGTCATGTACCATCCTTCCACCTCATGTCCACTTCACCTTTTAGGGCTATATCACATGCCACATGTCAAGATGTGAGGGCTTGTGAGTTCTCAACTCACCTTAGCCCTACATCTTGATCAACATTGGTGGCCTAATCTTGGCCATCCATTTCCCTAGAGATTTCCAAAATCTCTATAAATACCCCTCTTTTCTCCCCCATTTGGGGAGATCATTTTGCTAGCCAAACTCTTGCAATTTTATTTCAATCTATACTTAGCCATTTTCATGCTTTCTCATCCATTTCATCCATCCTCTCACCTCATCATCTAGTTTACATCTTTCCATCCAAGGAGCATGGGACACACCAAAGATTGAAGGGCCAACCAAAAGGATCGATTCGACACAAGGTATAATGTTTCATTTGTTGTTTCTATTTTGTGTTGAATCCAACTAGGCTAATCTTGAGGTGTAGGTTGTTTAGAGTTATCTTGTGTTACTTTGTTTGCTACTTGTTTTCTAACGCAT
>VDFB02212825.1:0-22523 GCA_007258455.2 Sequoia sempervirens | reverse complement strand
TTAGAAAGTCATCCTAAGCAAGCTCATATGGACCTAAAAATTTACCCCAAGGAGTGGAATTAAAAAACGTATCCGATGGAAGAAGAATCATCTCAATATCTTGTAATGTTTGGGAGATATAAAAGTTTTCGTCCCAAGAAATTTCTCTAATACAACATCAAACTCAAATTTGAAAATTTTAAGCCTCAAAAAAAGATCAAAAAGAGGATGAAATGACACTTAGATGATTTTAGCATTGTAGATATCTTTGAGATCTTTCCAACACTCTATTATAATAGAAAATCAAACACCCGAGTCAAAATTTATGGCTCTGAGAATCTGTACCACCAAAATGTGAATTTCAAGAAATATCTTCCTGGGTGGGAAAAAAATGAACGACTAGACTTTTGGGCATCAAAATAAAATGGGCAGTTATACTTTCCAGAATATTCTAAGGCGATTATTGGTGCCAAATGAAGGGATGAACGAAGATTACGGAAGGTGACTCTGAATATTAGATTTTTCTTAGAGAGTTGATTTTCTTTATAGTGAACCAAGTCCATGTGGCTACAACATTGTAATTTATGAATTTGTAATTTTATTTTATGGAAGTAATTGAAAGTGGGTTTTTTTTTTCCTACAATTTTCGTGTTAATATTTGTTGTTGTGTTATGTGTGGGTGTTGGGTGGAGTAGCCCCTCATCACAATACCTTTGTGTTCATGCAATAGTTTGGAATTATGTGTTGGGTGTAGCATGGTCGTGCAAACCCCAGAGAACACACATAATGCGGATAATTTTTTTTTAAAATAATAAAAGTAAACATGCAATAACATTAAACCATAACCACATAGCATAACACATAGCATTAATACACTTGGTTCTCTGGGGCACGCGAGGTTACATCGCAACAACTAACTAGAATAAAGATAAAGAATATAACATAACCATTTAATTTATGATAACCATATACAATGATACATCTGATAATCATGATGCGAGCATAATAAACATCGCATAAATACATCCATGGTAAATCTCTTAATAGAGTTACAAAAGAACCTAACTATTACATCATTGATATAATATTACATTACAATTTTCTTTGATACATGAATTACATTGAATTTCCCAACATGGGGATTGATACAAGTATAATGAAATATGAAGTACAACTGATCACTGGTACAACTCCACTGCGGAAAGCTGAGAAGACAAGAGCTGATGGGGAACCCAACGGGTGCGGAGCACGTTCCACCCAACCATGTGAATTACAAGTAACTCACCCCCCGTGCTCAGAGGTGACGAGGAAGTGAACCCGACCATGAATGTCGACCGACTCAACAACAACATGATACAAAACAAGTACCACTCAAGTATGCAATGCACAACCATCGACGTACTCAAATCACATAACAAGTAAAACCAAGAAACTCATCACGATAACATGAAGTACTATCACTTAACAATCATGAATCAAATTCACAAGAATTCAAAGAAACATCACAAAGAGATAACATCCAGAGGCAACAACAACAAAGCACAAGGGTGTCAAGTGGAGAGTGTCATCGCATAGCTCTCATGGGATTCTCCTGGCCCTTCCTCCAACTGAGGCGCCGCACCCATCTATGGATCTCCTGGCCCTTCCTCCTAACTGAGGCGCCGACACCATAGGGTAGCTAATGCGGAGCCAATAGTCTCTCATGGAGACAAGACTATGACTATGCCGACCACGGCCTTCTCAGTCTATCACTAGTCTAGGGTAGCCCTAATGCATAGCCGAGGAACCAATGTTTTATTATCTTGTGTTTTTAAACTACCCAACCCCCTAAATCTATTGTTTAGGTTATCACTTGTTTAGCTTACTCATTCGTGGGTTATCCTGAGCCCTTCCTCATCCTGAGGCGCCGACGCCCACGAAGAGCCACTCTCCCTCCTATGACCCCTAACATATCTCAAATCGGCAAGGGTTGAACTAAATCATAAAAACATAATACTCGAATCCACACACGCGAGGTATTACTCCTCTCGCGACAAACCACAACAGGCTATCATAAGAAAACGTTCAACCCTTCCAAGCCCACTCATTAAGCTTCAAAACTAAAGGTATAACCAAGACGAAGACAACTTCAACAATAAACATGCCTCTGGACTAAGGTTAAAATACGATAGGGTTCCCACGGGTCAACACAAAGCTAAAACGAAAAACATATGACATAACAGGAAAATTCACATCACAATTTACGAGGTTGCACCAGTAAGTTTGTTTTCCATTCTCAGTTTAAATAACTCGATATGGTTGTCTCCTACAATCACAATTACAGACTAAATCTTGTCTATCACATTTGTTTAACCAAAACGATAAATTAAATAATGCCCATTTTAAAATAAATAATAAAATTTACTTAATTATAACAAAATTACACATTTTAAAATTCGAGACAAAATTTGCATCCACACAATGTGATAAATTAACATTTAAATTTAAATAACTATAATCCATTTTTAAAATTAAATACATAATAATTTATATTTTAAAATATATATATATGTATATATGCCATAAATGTATATACATATACATATATACAATGTAATAAATTATTATCTAAATTTAAATCATCATAATTTCATTTTAAAAATAAAATACATACAAATAATATTTTAAAATATATATAATATAAATACATATATATATATATATATATATTTAAAATAAAATAAAAATAAACCAAAAAAACATTTTTTTTAAAAAAAACTTAACATATAAAAAAAATGAAACTTAAATAAGGGCTGGCCGCGGGCTGTACACAGCCGGCCGCGGCTGGTACAGCGGCCCTTACGGGCTGCTGTACGCAGCATTCTACGGACTGCTGTGTGTAGTCCGCAGCCACTTGGGGCAGGGGCGGGGTACGGCCCAGCCGTCCCCTCCCTATCCCCCATACAAATAATTAAAACTAATAAAAACAAATTTCGATTTTCTGGTAAAAAAAATTCGATAAACACAAAAAACGCAAATCACATAAAATTAATTTTCGATTTCCACAACAACTAATAACTCAAACTATAATATGCAATATTTCAATTTCTGACGGATTTTTAAAACTTAATTACCAGACGTACGGCCGATGGCCGACGCACAGTGCCAAAGGGAATATAAAGTAAATACATATAGATATTTAGGATATATATATATATATATACAAAAGAATATACATATATATATATTATATATATATACCCTTCTAGCATATAAATTATAATCAGAGAGTAAAATACAGACAATCAAATAAATCCATCATAAGTTAAGATATTGAGAAAACTCCATTTATATTTTCATCAATAGTTAAATCATCTTTTCTACAATCCTATCATTTATAAATTCAATGTCTCAGAAGATCGGGGTTCTTGTTTTTTGACAAAAATTGGACAGTATAATTACTATGATTTTCTTTGTTTTCCAGTCTAATAATTTGCCCTAGTTTTCAGTTCAACAGACGTTTTCTATATTCACAAAAAAAACATTTTTAATAAAGTTTATTTTTCTTTTCTGAAACAAACAGATAAAAGAAAAAGGGTACGAAAAGAAGACTACGAGAGGAACCTGGAGTCCAATGCAAATTTGAAGATGCCTGCTTGACTCTGATGCCCTCGAACCCGATTCCAATCCTTAGTCCAGAACGAACTCAACAATAACTTGAGCAACTTCAACTTTCTGATCTTCTGTGTGTGTGTGAACTCCCCCAAAAATTCATAATTAAATAAAAATATAATGTCCATCCTTCAAAAATTCTCAAAAATCAAAATTAAAAGAAAAACAATTCAAATTTGAAAATGTTAAGCCTCAAAAAAGATCAAAAAGAGGATGAAATGACACTTAGATGATTTTAGCATTGTAGATATCTTTGAGATCTTTCCAACACTCTATTATAATAGAAAATCAAACACCCGAGTCAAAATTTATGGCTCTGAGAATCTGTACCACCAAAATGTGAATTTCAAGAAATATCTTCCTGGGTGGGAAAAAAATGAACGACTAGACTTTTGGGCATCAAAATAAAATGGGCAGTTATACTTTCCAGAATATTCTAAGGCGATTATTGGTGCCAAATGAAGGGATGAACGAAGATTACGGAAGGTGACTCTGAATATTAGATTTTTCTTAGAGAGTTGATTTTCTTTATAGTGAACCAAGTCCATGTGGCTACAACATTGTAATTTATGAATTTGTAATTTTATTTTATGGAAGTAATTGAAAGTGGGTTTTTTTTTTCCTACAATTTTCGTGTTAATATTTGTTGTTGTGTTATGTGTGGGTGTTGGGTGGAGTAGCCCCTCATCACAATACCTTTGTGTTCATGCGATAGTTTGGAATTATGTGTTGGGTCTCTTCCCTATTAAAGGACAAGTTCATAGATTAGGGACAAATTCATGACTATAATTTTTTACCTATAGCATTAATTGTTATCATAAAATCCCCTTCCAAATGAATTTTTCTGATTCTTAAACGCTTACACAAATGAATACCTAGCCAAGCCACTTGAAATTCGGCTTCATTATTTGTCCCATCCACCAAAAGTCTTGCCCACTCTTCTATACATTTATTTGTATGATCCCTTAAAATGCAGCCAGCTTCGGACAGGCCTGGATTACCCTATGTTGCACCATCAAAATTAACTTTAATCAACCCTTCATCTGGCGGGTGCCATTTCACATCCACCCTTGGGTTTGTGTGAAGATCATCCTTCTAAGCCCCATAAACAGGGGAGGAGGATAAATAATTTATGAGTGAGGTAGGTATTGATGTAAATATAAAAACTAGTCAACAATTACATGTAAAAATAAAAACATGGAGGTGTAACAAGCTTGGGAAGGGTGGGTGAATGCAAGGTTGCACTATAAACCAAGAACCCTAGAAAAAGAAAAATCTATGTAACACAAATAAAAATTGGTAATAAAACCCTAATCAAATATGGAAATAACATAAAACACTTCAAAAAATATATCTAAAGTATCATCCACAAGTGGATCACTAAACGGTGCATCACAAGTATCCAAGACAAAAAATAAATCATGAATCAAATCATGTGATTGAAAGGAGATCAAAGATAAATTACCATTATTATCAAGCACAACACTATCACTATCACTATCCATAGGAGAAGTAAAAACATAACAAGGCTTATGGGTGAGTGAAGTGAGATTATATAATTTAGAGAAGGACAAACAATAAATAGGTCACTAAAGGATGAGAAAGTGCATGCATGTTGAATTAATGCCTCCATAAACAATGTAATCCCTTCCTTATGATAACATTCTAGGAATGAATCAAGGATAATGAGATATAATATTATAAATCATATAAATGCATCAAAATATATAAGAGAAACATGAAGAGAGGTAAAATATAATGGGCTATGAAAATCCATGGTAAAAGATAAAGAAACAAAGCATTATCCAAGGGTGGGTTAGTTATAATTAAAATAATATCACATAATTAAAGGCTTGAATTCTAATAAATATGGATAAATGATTTATGAGAACAATAGGGGTTGATATTAATAATAAAACTAGTCCATAATCAAATGTAGAAATTAAATCATAGTGGCATAACAAGGTTGGTAAGGGTAGGTTTTCCTATTACAATAATGACTATATTATATTCAAATTATTTTACAACAACATAAAATTCATACCAACAACAATGGAAAGTTGAATTAATACAATGCAACTAGAGTCCATATCTAATGAAGCTCAAATATGAACTTTGTATGAGATCACCCTCTAAAATTACTAGGGTTTTCATCTTAGGATTCCCACGCTAAAACCAAGTTCTGAAAATAGATTTTAAAATAAACTTGGTTAACTGATAATGATGCCCCCTAACTGGACACATTCATCCCTTTATATCTATCACAATAATAATGGGCTAGCTACAATGTAAATCCATAACTCTAAATCTGAATAATGATTATGGGCTAGAAAATCCCACTTTTGAAAGTTGTGGCACCAAAATCAACAATTAATGACAATACAACATATGTTGGGGTATTATGGAGAGGGTGATCCCACAATACTGATTTACAATTCCCTTCATGAAGGAAAATTGCAAAAACGCTTCCAAAAACAAAAATTCAGGTTTTTAGGGGTTCGCTCGAAGGGGGGTATCTGAGCGAACCCCAAAAAGGGGTTTACTCGAACACCCCCTTTGAGCAAACCCCTTTTTGAAGCCAGGTTCACGTAAACCCCTTTTGGTAGGTTTTTTCTTATGAAATCAAGGGGAAATGGAAAAAAGGGGGTTTCGAGCAAACCCTTTCTAGCTTAACCCTCACTAAGGTTTGCTGAACCCCTTTTCCCTTCCCCCCTCCTCTAGCAATTTTCTGCAAAAATTTTTCCTTTCTAAGCTTGGGTTGAAGATGAAAATGAATCAACTTCACAAACCCAACTGGATGATGGTAGTCCTTAGAACGAGCTATCCATCAAATATAATTTTAATATATTTTGGTTTTATTATGTATTTTTTTAGTTTAATTAAACATAGGGTTTTCACAAAAATCAATCTTTTGCAAATGTGGAAAAATAGTAGATTATAAAAAAAATCTGAAAATATGTTCATGCTAGGTATTGATGTCCTTGATCAATAAAAAAAATTGAATTTCAATACATACAAAAAAAGTTATGTTGTATATGGTTTCCCTATGTCTAAATTGTAATGGTTTGACTTCAAAACTTAATTAAGAAAAAAATATCAATAAAACACTATGAAACCAAATGTACATGCTTAGATATCATAGTTACAAATCTAAATTCAAAAAAATAATTTTATCCTCCATAGAAAAAGTTATGTTGTGTACTGAACATCACTCTTTAAAAATGGTGTTTACTGTCAAAAACTAGTTTTCGAAGGAGATCGAAAATAAATGTAATTTGATTCCAAATTTTTTTAAAATATATCTAGAATCTAGAGAAAAAATGTCACAAATCACTAATTTTCATCATCTTCAAATTCCTCATGGTTTAGTAGCTACAGGTGCCCGAAACTGAAGATTTAGTTTAAAAAATTCAGTTCAATGTCCAGTTTGGCCAAAAATTGTAAACCACTATTGTGGGATCACTCGAGACAATAAATACAGAGGCAAGAATATTGGGGATCAAGGTTTGAAGATACCACAAGAATCATACCATAGGTTGAGGTGTTTGAGTTCAAGCAATGGGCATGTTGGTAAAGATGGGTGTAAAATTTTGACAAATACAAAGGAAAAATGGGGGAAGGATGGAAGGTATGACAACATGAAGAAGTTTGAAAGTCCAATGGGGACCAATGAAAGGTTTGAATTAGATGAGAAAGAATGAAAGGATGAGGAACTATGAAACTCTGATGGCTAACAAGCACATAGAAGATTGAGAATTCCTTTAAAATCAAAGACTTTGGTGACCTTCTATAGACACTAGGGTAAAGAAGAAGAATATGAACACAAAATGATACCAAATGAGATGTGAAAAAATAGGAAATTTACAATTTGGTCCATAACCTATATTATTACAAAAAGGGGAAATGAAAGTTGGGAAGGGTGAGCGAAATTAAGGTTACAACGTGAACCACAAACCCTAAAAAAGATAAAGTTGCACAAGAAAATAGAAAAGGGAAATCAAAGCTTGAGAAATTAGATCTAAAAATCCAAAATTTAGAAGGAAAATCTCCAGGGGGTGTGGGATATGTGGGATTCCAAAAAAAATCAAGGAAAAAATTACATTACATAAATAATTTGGGCTAATCAGTTAAATGTAATCAATAAGAAAATAATTAACCTAGATTAATTAGAGCTTGGATATATAATTATAATAAAACACAAAAAATAAAATACAAGGGTTACATGTACTTATTTCTAGAATTGATGATGGAAGAATTATGTCAAAGTTGTGCAAAGTCAGTTTGATACCACCTAAAATTAATGTGTTTTGATGACTATCTTATAATTTCTACTATCTAAAAAAAATGTGGCTTAATCCAAATTCTTTCAAGAAAAATCTTTATGAGAGCCTGATTGTTGTGTGGGAACAATTGGAAAATTATTTATTTTTGCCTATAGATATCCATTATCATGGCTCATTTCCATTCAATCTAAGTCTACACATATTAAGTTTGTACTTGTGTCTTCGTTGTCTTTGTCTACTATGTGTTTTGCTTTCCTAAGTATTCCTTTTCTTCCAACTCCACTCTTCCATTCTTATCAGATTTTTAGAGTTCTCCATCTTTTCATGCCTTCCATTTGTCCCTTGCCCCCCATTATATATGTTATAATTTTATACTTGTCATTACCCACATGTCCATTTCTCTACCCCCAATGCCTTAACCTATAGTTTGAGTCTTTTAGTATGGTCGACCCTCACCTTAACCTATAGTTTGAGTCTTTTAGTATGGTCGACCCTCAATCCCCATTATTTATGTTTGTGTTTTTGTTCCCCTCCTAACTTCCCAACACATGATTTATTGTTTCCAATAGTCTATTTTTGGTGCCATAACTTTTAAAGTGGAATATTTCTTGCCCATGATCACTATTCAAATTTGAATTTGCAAGTGTGCTTGGTGACCAACCTATTTTGTTCATGGAGGATATAAAGAGAGAATGTTTCATTCAAAATCATCGACACTTAACCAAATTCCTTTTAAAATTTATTTTGAGCATGGAAATACTAGGGAAAAAACCTTAGTGATTTTGGAAGGTGATCTCATACATAGTTTGTATTTGGGCTTCATTAGATGTAGACTCTAGCTATATTGTATTGACATTATTTATTGTTGCTATTGGTATGAATTCTTGTAATGGCATAAAATTGTACCCTAGTGCAATTTCCCATTATATACCCCTACCTTAGCCTTATAAACCCAATAATGCAAAATTTGTCGCCTTTGCCTTGCTTTTTGCACATTCCTTTTATCGTTTTATGTCGGTGAGGGAATTTTTTTCATAGATGCCTACGCATTGCATAGACGTCTACACATCACACTAGCATCCTAATGAGATTCCCATGTTAGGAGATGTTGGAGATGTTATATTTTCTACCACCTTGCAAATGTAGCACCTCTTTTTGAATCTTAACCACCTGAAAAATGTGTATTTGGATCCAAAATATATTTTGAACATCTCTCTTGCAATTCATTCATTCTCTCTACCTTCTTTCACTCTATTCTTGCATTCTTTCAACTTACTTCTCTCTTGCTTCACTCTTGCTTCACACTCTACACTGTTGTTGCTTCTTTTATACCATTTTTTGTTGCAGGTTGTCAAGCTCTACACACTATCAACACAGTTGTCTTGCTCTCATCCTTCCTCTCTTGGCTTCCCCAAGCACATAGAAAGGAGGGTAACATATTTACTTTTCTTGCATTGTCTTGTTTATAGAATACCATCTAGATTGTCTTTGCATTTCTACAAGTTGTTTCTATTTCTCTTTCTTTATCATATTCTTCTATACTTTGATCTATTGGTTGTCTGTGGAGGTGGAAACAACGAAACGTGGGTTTGACTAAGGAAAACTCCAAAACACAACCACAACACTTTTTCATCATCGTGTGTAGGTTCAATGTGTTTGTGAGGATCTTGCGAGAGGTTGGACCTTCGGGGAGTTTGGTTTCTTCTTCCTTTCCCTTGCCATTTTGTTATTAGATAATTTATCTTTCAAGTTAAAGTATCCTTCTTGTTGTTTCCTTTCATTTCATGCATTTCTTCATATCTATTAAATTGTTAGATTAGAACTATCAGGTTATTAACACACCCTTTCAGTTTCGATCTGTGAATTTTGCTTCCTGCCATACGAGACCCTAGTGAGCCTCTGAGACAACGTGTCATGCTATCATCCATCTCACATGCTACCATCCTCTGGGAAAGAGCCATTTGGTTTGCATTCTAAGACCTTTGCGGTCTATTCTCCCATTTCCTGAAGTCTTCCATCAAAAAACATAAAAAAATAGATATTAGTTTTCGCTTCCTTTTCAGCCTTTTTAGTCTTGAGGTAGTTGAGGGAAATTTTCTCCCTTTAGGCTCTACTATGTCCTAGAGACTTGGGAGTGGTGAATGCCCTCCTCTACATTTTGGTGAACCCGATGTGAACTTTCTCCTTCTCATTTCTTTGTGTCAATTTTTTTTCCCTTAAGTCTTTGGTGTGTCGTGAAGCTTTAATAAGCTTTACGACCCAATCTACAACCTCTGGATTCATTATCAGAAGAAGCATTTGGCATATAAAAATGGAACCTAGGAAGGTCACCTCTAGTCAAACTAGTCCCTCTTTTGAATAAATGGTTTCAAGGATGTCTACTAGATTTTCCATCCCCTTTGGAGAAGCTAGTACTCATATTCCTACCCCCTTCTTCTCCTTTTGCTTCTTCTGTGGAGGAAGACGTTTCTCTTGAGGTTCCTGCAAAGCAACTTCTTTCCCTTGATAAAAGGCTTGGATAGTTTGAGCAGTAATTGGAAAAAAAATAGTAGTCTTTCCCAAGTGGCTATCGTTGTCAATAGACTAAGAACCATGTTGGATAAGGATTGAAGAGGTATAGAAATTCTCCAAGGTATCACAAGCATTATGGATACCCACGTACCAGACTATAATTCTAACTCGAGCGTTACCCAAGACGTTGGTTCTGAGACCACTGTGAAATAAATGGAAATATTGATGCCCAAAGTGTCAGTGTATATGGCTGAGATGTGTCCTTCAACTAACACCATTTTTGTACCTGATGAAACCCGCACTTTCAAAGTAAACAGAGTACCTATGAGCTTTAGTTATTCTACCTCTAAGGTTTCTACTTCTGGTGGTAATATTGGTGTCCCTACTGGTCCTGGTGTTGGAGGCTTTGTCAGTATGGGGGCTAGTGGATTTGGTGGTGTTTCCTCTGGTCCTGTAATGCTTTGTTGCAAAACATGGGGCGAATGCATAACCAACTAGCGAATCTAGCCAACTCTTCTTCATCTCAACCTGTTTTCTAGCCTTTCTTTCGTCATAGTCCTTTTTCTATCACCATCTTAAACACTCCTATCCCTCAGGAGATGGAGATTCCTAATTTTGAGAATTATAGTGGTCATGGAGACCCTCAGATGCATGTGTCAACTTTCAATGCCATGTGCACTGACTTCTTCCACCATGATGCTTTGATGGCGAAGTTGTTTTTGTATTCCCTTAAGGACGTCACATTGGACTAGTATTGTAATTTTCCAGATAATTTTTTTTCTTGTTTGATCAGCTAGTAAATTAGTTCCTTCATTAGTTCTAGACCAACATCGGGCTGAAGATGGAATTTGACGATCTCTTTTGATGTAAGCAAGGGGACCATGAAAATGTTACTAATTTCTTTTCTTTTTTTAAAGAGGGGTAAAAATTTATTAAAACAAGAGAAAATTACAGAGCAAAGTCATTACATAGCCTTATCCAGCTCCACCAAATGGTCCAACTGATGAGACAAATCAGGGGGTAATTGACCCTGATCAACCAAATTCCAATCATGAATATGATCAGAAGCCCATTTAGCCAAACAATCAACAACACCATTCCACTCCCTAGGAATATGAGTGAAAGTAACAAACTCAAGAGGAACACAAAGATTGAGAATTTGTTCAATAATCAACGCCAGGTGCCAACTAACATCATCTAACCTCCGCTTGTTAAGCAAGTTCACCACAACCTGGGAATCAGATTCACATATAATCCTGCGCCACCCCAACTGACTGCCACGCTCCACAGCCAGTAAAATTGCCTGAGCCTCCATAAGATTATTAGTATGAAGACCCTTATAAATAGAGAAAATAAATTGAACATCCCCAGAACTATCCCGACCAACACCACCAATTCCAGCATGACCAGGGTTTCCACGAGAAGAGCCATCCGTGTTAATTTTTAGGATGCCTTGAGGAGGAGGAGACCATCTTCCCTCCCTATTCACCTTCGGAGTTGGATGCCTACACCTGTTGCGCATAAGCTGCCGATGCGAAGGAGGAAGATGAAGGCGGTTGAAACAACCAACATCAGAAGGAGCAATGAATCAGTCAGATCACACTTAGCCACGATCGTTTCTCCCAAAGAATGCAAAATTTTCCACCACAAGCGAGGGGCCCCCATCATCACATCCTGAAAAATTCGCTGATTCCTCTCCAACCAAAGATTCCAAATAATGAAGGATGGGCCAATCGCCCAAGCAGCTTGAAGAAAGGAAGTAGAAACAGGGGCCCTACTCCCCCGATCCACAAACTCAGCAAAAGAGGAAACATGCGAACAGGGCATATTCCACACTCGCCACCAAAGATGCCAAATCTCCCGAGCATAGGAACATTGGAAGAAGAGGTGAGAAGCACACTCCTCAGCCGCACGACACAACACACAAAAAGAGGGACCTTGGAAACCCCGCTTGCATAAATTATCCCAAGTAAGACACCGGTTTTGAGCCACCAACCACATGAAGAAATTGCACTTGGGCCAAGACAACTTATGCCAAACATACTTCCACCAAGGGACCTCAATATCTCCAAACAATTGTCGACCCAATTGCTTATAGCCAGTAGACACAGAGTACTTCCCAGACATATCAGAACCATCCCAAGCTAGAATATCAGGTCCCCTCAATGAATTACAAGCCCGGGAAGCCAAAAGTTGAGCAAGCTCCCGCCTATCCCCCTTAGAGCCCCCAGGAGGCCACTCAGAAGGGTACTTCCAGCGAAAAGAAACAACAGAGCCACAATGCTCAACAATCTTATAATGCTCAACGGTGTCCCAACCAGCAGCAGTAAAAACATCACAGAGGGGTTGAAGATGAGGAAAAGCAGAAAGAATAGTTGGGTAACCATCCCAAGAATCCCACCAAAAAAGAGCCTATGATCCCGAATGACAGATCCAAAAAAGGGCACGCTTAATCAACTGAGCTCCCACTTTCAAAGTAGACCAAATCATAGACCCACTCCCCTCCAGAGGATAGCGAGGAACCTCATGAGAAGCAGCACCACGAAGATACTTATAGTTAAGAACACGAGCCCACAACTGGTGTTGATTAGTACACCAGCGCCAGTAAAGCTTCGCCGCAAGAACTTGCCCATTCAGAATAGAAGAGCGTAACCCGAGACCACCCTCCTACTTTGGTCTGCACACAGAATCCCATTTAACAAGGCTCCACTTAGAAGTCATCAAGTTACCACTCCAGAGGAATTTCCTAGAGAGAGCATCAAATTCACGAAGGAAATACATGGGGGCCGATTGAACAAAGCCCCTGTAGATGGGAAGGGCCTGGATAACAGACTGAAGGAGGGTAACTCTAGCAGCAGTAGACAACCACCGATGAGTCCAATGAGTTACCTTCTTTCTCAACTTATCAAGCAACATCTGCCAAGAGGATCTGGGTTGACGACCAACAGCAATAGGAATCCCCAGATAGACAAAGGGGAGAGATCCAATTTGAAACCTCAAAATAGCCGCAATCCTTCTCTGGATGGCCAAAGGAGTATTGAAGAAAAAGATAGAAGACTTCTGCTCATTAACTTTCTGACCCGAAGCAGCAAGGTAGATGTCCAAAGCTTGCCTAAAAGATTCAGCTTCACGAAGACGAGCCAACCCCATAAGAGAGGTGTCATCTACAAACTGGAGGTGAGAAAGAGTAGGCAGACCCATCCCCCACTGCCAACCATGAATCACACCTCGAGAAACCCAAGAATTAAGAAAGCGACCAAGCCCCTCAGCCATAATGATAAACAGATAGGGAGAGAGTGGGTCCCCCTGACGAAGGCCCCTGGTAGCACCAAACAGCTCTGAAGGTTCCCCATTCACAATGACAGAAAATGAGGAGGAAGTCACACAACTCATAGTCCAACTCACCCACTCAGAAGAAAACCCAAAGGCCAACAGGATCTTCTGAAGGAAACTCCATTTAACTCTATCATACGCTTTTGCCATATCCAGCTTGATGAACATAGACTTATCCTTGGAGATCGCCATGGAATGAATGACCTCAGAGGCAATCACCACCCCATCCAAAATTTGACGACCAGCCACAAAACCTCCTTGCTCCTCAGAAATAACAACAGGCAAGCAAGATTTAAGCCGCTCAGCAATCAGCTTCGTAATAATCTTATACACCACATTGCAAAGCGCAATAGGTCGAAAAAACTCAAACCTATCAGCACCCTCCTTCTTAGGAATGAGGACTAAAAAAGTAGCATTCAGGGCCCGAAGCATCTGCTTGTTATGAAAAGATTCACAGACAACCTCCAACAAATCGAGCTTCACAATTTCCCAAAACTCCTGGAAAAACTCCACAGGGAACCCATCAGGGCCAGGAGCCTTCCCCTTATTCATCCCAAACACAACCTTTTCCACTTCAGACAGAGTAATCGGGCATATGAGGGAAGCATTCAGCTCATTAGAGATCAAAGAAGGAATACAAGCAAGAATCATATTCTCATCAAGCCTCAGCAGGAAGAGAATCCTCAGTAAACAAAGCAGAGAAGAACAGGCGAGCTTCTCTGGATAAAGCCTGTTGCGAGGATAAAACTAAACCTTCAGAGTTAACGAGAGAAGAGATATAACACTTATTCCGACGAGCCTGCACAGAGTGATGAAAGAAGGCAGTATTCCTGTCGCCCTCTTGAAGCCAGTCAATCTGAGCCTTCTGTTTCCAGAATATTTCCTCCCGAAGCTCCCACTCTTCCACAGATTTAAGAGCCTGGGACTCAGCATGCCCAAGAGCTTCTGAAAAACCAAGATCCCTAATCTGGCGAGTAATAACAGCAAGACGCTCCTGCGCTTCCCTTTTCTTGGCCCGAAAATTGCCAAAACAAAGCCTATTCCATCTCTTAAGATGAAACTTAACACATTGCAGCTTCTTAACAAAAGAATACATAGCTGTACCATAAGCAGGGGCTCCATCCCGCCACCACTGAGCAACAAGATTATACAAAGAAGAATCACGAAGCCACATAAGCTGAAATTTGAAAGGAGGATTCTTTGGATTAGGGAAAGGAGAAGCTGAAAACTTAATTGGCCAATGATCAGAGCCACACCAATCAAGAATCTCAGAGCAAATAACCAAACTGCCCCCAACCCAAAAACTAGAAACAAGAAACCTGTCCAACCGCTCAGAAATCGCTTCCGACCCACTCCGTCTATTATTCCAAGTGAATAAGCCATTAGAAGGTTTGACATCAACAAGAGCAAGAGAAGCCACACTAGCCCGGAACAAATCTGAAGCAGGACTCAGTCTCGACAATCCTCCTCTTTTCTCTTCCAGACACAAGATAGAATTGAAATCACCAGCTAAGATCCAAGGCAAATAAGGAGCACAAGACCTAACACTCGTGAGATGGGCCCAAAGCTGGCTTTTACCACGAATGTCAATCGGAGCATAAACATTGCTAACCAAAATAGTCTCACCAGAGTCCAAAACCGAGGCCACCACTGAGATAGAGGAGTGGCTAGAAATCCACCAGCAAGGAACAACCTTACGAGGATCCCAAAAAAGTGCCAAACCTCCAGAACTTCCCCTAGAGCCAATACACTGACACTGACCAGAAAACCAAATACGAGGAGCATACTGAAGCATGCAGTCCACCTGAAGCTTAGTCTCCTGCACACAAAAAATATCTGGAGAATGAACCCCAATCAAGTCCTGAATAGCTTTTTGACGGGAGGCGCTATTCAGCCCCCTTGCATTCCAAGAAAGAATAATCATGGGGAAGGCTGAGCAAAGTGGGCGTCCAAGGTCTTAACAACGCCCGATTCCACCAACAAATCCCCAGTAGATTTAATCTTGTCCACATCCCTCTTGCGACCAATTTTAGAAGATTTATCAAAATTCCCCTTCTTAAGAGGGCGTTGGAGCACTCCTAGATAAGAAGTCGATCCCCGACCTTTGCTTGAAGACAACGCCTCCTTAGCTAAGTCTGCTAAAATAATATCATCATTTAAACCAGCCGGAGTGTCAGCAAGTCCAGATCCTCCCTGATCCAAAGGAAGAGAAGAGTCCCTAACAACAATTGCCTGTTCCAGCCCTGTATCCAAACCAGTAGCCCCAGACACGATCTCAACAGGAATCCCCTCCTCCAAGGCCTGATTATCCAAAACCTCAAAGCGATTGAATCCCTGATCACTCTGCTTGTCCTTATAGGGTCGCTTCTAACCTCTCCCCTTAGCTTTCGGTTTAGCAGGAATGAAGCCATCCTTATCAGGCCTACTCTCAGCCTTTCCCCCTTTAGCCAAATACACCTTGCTTTTATCTGATTTCTCTACCGAAGGCCCCGATAATGGAGAAGAAGGAACCCCAGCCGTTCTGGATGCCCGAGGACACTGACGCTGAAGGTGTCCATACTCATGACAAAACCGACAACGAAAAGGAAGGGACTCATAATCTAACTGTTGAATCCACGAGGCAGAGCCAATACAGATCTCCAAAGAATCTGGCAATGGATTATTTAAATCAATTTCAACACAAATGCGAGCGAAAGAAAATACCTTTTTTATCCAAAGTATTCTGAGCAATGGCAGCAGGCTTCCCCAACAAGGCCGCTATCCGTTGCAGAATATCTTCTCTCCAGAACTCCAAAGGAAGCCATGGCAGGCGGACCCATACAGGAACCCGAGAAGGCAGGTCCTTAGCTGCATTGAAACCCCCATGCCAGGGTTTCATGAATAAACCCACATGATTGTAAAAATATGGTCCCCCCTCAAAAACACGATTACGATATGAAATACAAGAAAAATCAACCATAAAGAAGCCATTCCCAGCCACCAAAATATCAAAATCACCTTCAACTTGCCAGGAACGACGCATCCAGGCCTCCAAAGCCGAGAGGGGGACACGAATACCCAAAAACTTGCAAATCAGAACATGTTGAGTCCAATAAGAGAAATCCTCATGCACCGATTCTGGAGAGATAACCAGAACTAGACGAGCATGACTCCGCGGCAAACAACCATTCACTTTCTTGAGCTTAGAGCTCTCCCCCACAAAAGAGTTATTCATCATCTGAGCATGCATGTCCTTTATGCAGTCTGAAGGCGGCGCTGCACCCCCAATCATCAAGCTTTTTGAGACTTCAGCCATCATCAACCCCACCTGGCACCCCAAACCAAACACGCAAACCACCACACCCCTCCAGAAAGACCCCACTCCCCAAGCACCCCTCAGCAAACTCCACACCACACTCCTCATGCAGCAAAGCCCACACCACCACACTCCTCATGCAACAAAGCCCACACCACACTCCTCACGCAGCAGAGCCCACACCACACACCTCCCGCAGCAAAAAACCCCACACGCAGAAAGAGAGCACCCTTCGCAGCAGCCCCACACCACCCTTCTCACACCACGCCCCACACACAATGCACAGGAGAGGCCGACGCGGCTAAGGAAAGCCAATACACCATCCCTGTAGAGCTCAGTAGCCATCCATCCATCCAAAATGTTACTAATTTCATTGCTCACTATCATGCTCTATTTTATTAGATATCTTACCCATTGTATGATTCGATGTCAAAAGGTTTTCATTGGGAACTTGTAGTGATCACTACAAGAAATTTTCCCTAATGAAGTACCATTCTTTCATGCATCTGTGTGTAGCTTTGTGTGAGTATTAGTAGACGATTTCTTAGTTTGGGGATTCTTCCTGTAATCTTGTTGAATAATTGATCAATAGTGTTGATTTCGGTGATTCAAGAAAGAACAAGGCCATAGAAAACATGGTCTTTATTCCTAAGAACAAAGGCCTAGAACACAATAGAAATTTTTCAAAATTATCAAAGTCCTATAGTAACATCTTGAAAAAATTGTTAAAGGATAAAATTATAACATTACCATAAATACGACCTCTTTTTGAGTCATATCCGCAGTGGTATGGTATACAATTTTTTTCCAATTTCATCAAGTACACGAACATGATACTGAGTGATGCATCTGCCTACATCATGAGATCCAAGATTGCATCGACGATGGGACTATCCATCTCAATGGGAGGAAGAAAAACTCTAAAAAAAATGTGGCTAAGCCTAACAATGAACTACAAATATACACAGATCCATTTCCTTCTCATTCTGCTAACTTGGTTATGCAGTCTTCCACTTCTTCTGATCTTGTCTCGTCTGAGTATGTGAACATGTTCTTGTTCACTCGTATGCCTCTTGTTGATAATGTGAGTGTTGTTCCTGATATAGCCTTCACCTCACATGATCTACCCTTAAACAAGGAGCCTTCTTAATTGTATGTTCCCACTTGGATTAATGGTAACATTGAGATTGGTGTTATGGTCGATCCGTCGAGCCTAGTGAAAGTGATCATGGAGGATGCATTTTTCATTAACAATCTTCATAAGGAGAAGTACGATGAGTCACAGGTCACTCTTCACACTCATGACGGGTTTTCTTTTGCCCCTATGGGTAATATCTCTTTGTCGGTCCTTGTAGGACCTAAGGCTTTGGATGTCTCATTTATAGTGATTCTAGAGTCTGACCTATTCAGGGTGAAGCTAGGTAGGAATTCCATGGCTTGCTTACATGAATGCAGTCACCTCTATTGTCCACAAATGTTTGAAATTCCCCCACGAGGATACAATGCATGTAATTCAGGACACTGGGTATAAGCCACTAGTATCACGTGGGGCCTTTTCTTTGGATCACTTTTGTCCTACCCCTATTGGACCCCTCCCTCCTAGGGGAGATCTCTTGTATCATGCTTATTGTAGGTATAATTCTGGGGAATCAGTGTTGAAAGGTGGTTTTCCTCCATTGTCTTATGATGTGTCTTTGAAGGCTTGCTTGTGTGTGCAGCAGCAAGCTTTGTCATCCACTCCTGCAAAGGGGAAGGACAAGCCTGCTCTTGCCCTCAAGCCTTCCCCTTCTAGTTCTTCTTTTGCACCTCCTACTTTTTCTTCTCATTCTTTGGTGGTGTCCTATGTTACTTCTCATGTTCCTTCCATAGGAAAGAGAAAGGTGCCTATGCTACCAAAGTCGAGGCTTCAGGTCTTCCAACTTCTTGTTCTTCCCACTGTGTCCTGACCCACCTTGTATGGGAAGGGGAAGTCTTTTTGTGGGTTTCCTCCTATGTCTTGGCATCTTCCTATTCTTCTGCCTCCTTCTTGGGTGAAACATGGGAAGAGGCCTAGTACCAAGATGCCTCACTCTATTTCCGCTTCTGAGTCTTTTGCTCTTCTTTCTCCTCCTAAGGAGTCTCCACTTCCATCGACAACAATTGCAGAGGTCCATCTTGTGGTAGAGCAGGATCCCATGGCCTCTTCTCAAGCCATGCCTTTGAATGCCCATATATAACATAACTATCTTTCACATGAGCATAAGCACCAACGAAAGGTTTTTCCCAAGGATCACGCGGCTTTGCAACAGAGTGTCGAGGAGTCTGTTGTTCTTGTTTTTGTTTCTACTTCTTTTGCAGTTGCTTTTGTTTCTTCTCTATCTTTCGTTTAAGTTCCCATCACCTCTTTGCTTCTTCCAGCTTCATTAGTAGATCCCGATGAACCTCACCCCAAAAGGGTGCAGGTGTTCATCGCTTCTTTGATGGAGCCTCCCCTTCTCTTGTCTCTTCTTGATATTCCTCCATTTTTGTATCCCTTAGATATACCTCATACAAAGGTTGTGTCATCTACGGATCCTTCTGTTTCTTCCTCCACTTATGCTTCCTCTATGGGGATTCAACATCCTCTAATAAATTTCAATTTGGAGGATGGCCTCACCTTGAGTGATGGTCGTAAGAAAGGGTCATCTTCTCTAAAGTTCAGTTTTGTTTTGGATTTTGTTGTCCTTGTGATGGAGGCAGCCCCCACATCCCCGCAGTTTTTCACTAACCCTTTTGATGAGTTTGGAAATGAATCTTGGATGTCTTGACTGTTGACACATGGCACTCCTAAGAAGTGCATGTTCAACTCGATGGAGGATATCCTGACTCTATCTTTGTTTTTTTCAAAATCGATGAACTCTACCTTTCAAGAGCTTTGCGAAGAAGAACTCGTGGGGCGTTCTTCCTTGGCTCTTATTGTAGGGGAGTTTGAGGGTACTAGCCTTGCTATCCCTCCCTTGTAGGCTCATCCTCCTTCCCCCTATAATGATCTAAATTGGGAGCAGGACGATTTACTGGTTGATGAGAACTAGGGTGCTACCTCTACATCTGTAGATTAGCTTTGTTTGTTTGTTTGTGTTCCACAGTACTTTCCTTTTAATGTTTTGTGATCCCACTTAGAGGACCCTTGCTACCCTTGAAGCTACTTGGATACAGGCATGAAAATATGTCATACACTTCTATTTGTGTCATCATTCTTCTATGTGTCATACTTTTTATTTTCGATATCAAGGATGGTGCAAAGCGTTGGGGGAATTTAGGCCTTCTTCCATGTTGACCCAATTTTTATTTTTACTTTTTCTTCATGTGCTCTTTCTCACATTCTAATAACTTTAGGGATTGATGATAGTTCACACATATACTATATTGTATCTATTTATATATATCTATGGATAGTTCTAACCTTGAATTCTCAGATCCCCTATCTCTTGACTTCTTCATCTTCACTTGTCTACTTCTTGATGTTGTGGTTCTTATGTGTTACCCTTTGCGTGTGTGACAACATACCACAAATACATCTTGGCATGTGTTTCGTGCCACAATGTCTCTTGTCTTTCTGTTCTCCTTAGGATGGCATGTGCTCCTTTGTGTAGCACACATCATCCTAAGGGGGGCCTATCATACTTGTCTAATTTTCAACAAGGAGAATTCTTTCAAAAGGATTCCTTGGTGCAAAATTATTTACAATGAATTCCTTGACAAAAGAATCCCTTGTTGAAAACCTAATTTTCCAAAATGGTGTATTCTTTCAACAAGAATTCCTTGGTAAAAATTTCTTTCAAAAAGATACTTTGGTGAAAGAATCTAAAAACTTTCCTTTCAAAATGGAGATTTTTTTTCCAAAGGATTCCTTGATGAAAGTTCTTTCAAAAGGATTATTTGATGACAAGATCACTTGAGGAAAATCTTGTGTCTTTCTGTAGACACTAAAAAATGTCCTAATCAATGTCATACATTCGAATCAGATTTATTAACATCATTTCCTCTTTATCCATCCCCTTTTCACTTAATTGATTTAATTAGCCTAGCTAATTAATTAATTGCATCATTTTCATCCATTTGGCCTAATTAATTAAATTGGATTAATTCATCTCTTTTTGCACTAACACTTCATCTAATTAAATAAAATAATTCAAAATATTTAATTTAACCTCCTAAGTCATCTTATTTAATTAAATATCATTTCATCCCCCTTCCCTATTTATTAAATCATCTAATTTAATGAATATCTTCTAATTCTTCTAATTCCCTAATTGCGTAAATTAAACTTTGTTTAATTAGCAAATAAACTAATTTTCTTCTAATCAAAAGGAATATTCCCATGGAATATTTTTTTATCCTTTTTGCACAATTAAAACTTTGTTTTAATTTGTAAAATACCTTTTTCCTCACCCTAAAGGAATATCCTCTCTCCTCCAATCAACTCACTTAGCTTCAAATGCAAGTTAACCCTTTAACCTCTTTGGCAAGTTACCTTTGACCTGTGTGAGCAGGTCAAAAGTGTGTTTGTTTGAGGCAAGTGTGAGCCTTTGATTAATTTTCATCATGCATTCTCATCCATTGATGAGAATCCATGATCCATGCCTCTCATCCTTTCATCTTGAACTGTTGATTAAGCTTTTTGATCTCAACCAAATTCCTCATTTCTCTCCTATAAATAGATCACTATTTGGAGACAAATCGATGCATCTTTTATTGCAAACTTATGTTGTTGAATTTAGTCACATTCACACTCATATTTTACTCACATTTAGCATATTTTAGTTTATTTTTAGTTGCATATTAGCTTCAAGCTTCCATTAATGGCTTCCATGCATCCATCTTAGCTTGTTTATAAATTAGGGTTTTGAATCTTTTAGCTTAGAATTAGCTTAGCATTTGTATATCTTCATCATTTAGCATAAAATCATGTTTAATTACCTTGCATCATGCTAATTTAGCTTTAAATCATGTTTTCATACTCATCTCACAATGGTTCCATAAATTTTCTTTAATAAAACTAACTAGAACAAGCTCATTTACCCACAGGATTGGGAAAGGGTCGTTGTTTCACATCAACATGACACTAATCCCCCAATAGAATAATTTTCAATGGAGTAGAGTAGGTATTTCAAAAGTTGTTGTAGTTTAACATGTTAAGTTTTAATGGCTTCATTTCCATTTACATTGAATGATTTTATTGGGACTGAGGCTTAGTGGCTAAATTGCACTTTGATTCCTCATGGATCAAGTATGGTTAACCTCGTACTAATCCATCGGGTCAACATTCTGACGCTAGAAAGAGAGAAAACTAATCATTTAACTATATTTTAGCTCGAAATCCATGTTCATATTTTTTTGTAGGTTGTAGTGACGCTCAAACCACAAAAAATGACGCTATTTCAATAGTGTCACCATATAGTGATGCCCAAGAAATTTGATACAACGATGCGTATTTAATTGGTTGATGCCAA
>VDFB02212821.1:0-12342 GCA_007258455.2 Sequoia sempervirens | reverse complement strand
TGCATCATGTGTTTCTAGTGCTTGATTTGCATACTTTGGAAGATGCAGGAAACATTGTAGTCAGGAATCTTGGTCATTCCGGGTTGCTTGTAGCAGCTTCAAACCCCATCTCAATTTAGAGCCTTGAATTCGTAATTGCTTGTGTTAAGCATTATAATCCAACTTCACGAGAAATCCAATCAGTAGATAGGCGTACTATTTGCAGCCTCAGGCCAGAAGATGTTGAGAGATGTTTCTCGATACCACCATGGACATAAAACTTCATCATTTCAATTGAAGAATGTGAAAAGGTATGGTATGAACGAAAGGACAAATACTGGAAAAGAGTTGCACAAAAGTGGCTGAAAGAGAAGCAAAATATTTTGCCAAAGAATGTTGGGCGTGGTGAGTTCAAGGAAGAATTTGTAGTCATGATCACTTTGCTCAATCGAGTCACAGGTCAAGCAGAGGCAAATAAGTTTCAGCCTTGGATGTTTTACATCATTTCCCAGATTATTGACAAAACAAAATACTATGATATCTATTTCTAGGGTTGGGTGGTTAGTTAATGAATCTCATTTAGTTGAAGAAGAATTCACAATCTATTGAATTTGCATATAATATTTACAATCATAAAACATAAATTATAAGATATAGAAGTGAATACACTAATTTGTAGGTTACATGCATTGCCATTTAATTACATAATAAAATTGAAGTAGTGTAAGAATGAAAATAAGCACAACAAAGTAAAATTAAATGAAATCGGTGTTCACTAAGTCTGAAGTCTTATTCGCCTAAATAAATCAAACCATTCAAAGTCGACATGGCTTAGCTGATTTGGCATTTCTTTTCTACTGCTGACACCATGCTGATTTGGCACATGTGCTGACAAGGAGACAAGCAAGCAGCTGAAGCAAGCAAACAAGTAGGTGAAGTAGACACGCAAGCACCTCAACCAAACAAGCAAGTAGCTCAACCATATATATATATATATATTGCACAAAAGAATCTAGAATTGAAAACATAAGTGATAGTAATAAAGATAATTATAATCAAGTCAAATGTCAAAAGTCAAATCAATACAAAATTATAACCAATAATCTTCACATTGCTCTTCATCATATATATATATATATTGCACAAAAGAATCTAGAATTGAAAACATAAGTGATAGTAATAAAGATAATTATAATAAAATCAAATGTCAAAAGTCAAATCAATACAAAATTATAACCAATAATCTTCATATTGCTCTTCATCATATATTTATATACTATAGGCTGAACTCAGCTGTACCGAACCTGGATTTTTTTTTTTGGCAATATTGGCAAACCTGAACCTCGAACCTGCAACCAAACTGGCAACATAGCATCAAACCCTCTTCCAGTTTTAACTTTATAGGAAGGATACAAGATTCTTTTTATTAGATGATTGGATAAATAATCTTGGAAAATATAATTATAGTGTTATCTTTGACTGTGCATGAATTCGTAAAAAATGAAAAGTTACTGGCAAAGCACTGATTAAATACTCCCAAACAAGCAAGGTCAATAGTTTAATTAGTTGAGGAATCACGCTTACATTGCAGAAAATGTGTAGCAGAAATCACCTTCCCAAAAATCTTTGGCAACTTTTCCTTAAAGGAAATAAGTACTCAACATATTCCACACATTTTTTATACTTTGCTGGATTCTGAGATAAAATCATCTCACTTATACGATTTATGTCTTCTCTACCTGTATGTTGCCAAATTCACACTGCATTGGCATTCTTTTATAAATAGTTGTGAGAGGAAATCATTATTGTTGGCAACTTTATCCCCTCGAGGCATAAGTTCTGAGTGTTTATATTAGCAAGAAATTTAGTTAGAGATAAGATTTCCAGTCCATAATAGTGCACAAGAATGCTTCTGGCTGTAACTGGGTAGAAGTTTTTTTCATTGACTTTTTGAATCACTCAGTGATCCATCATCGGGAAGAAGAGAAGATGAGAAAATAAGAGAAAAAAATTAGTAGATTATGCTATTAGATTTTATTTTATTTACACCTTTAGCAATTCTTGTTTTGTTTATTTAATTTTTGTTTCAAAAATTATTCGAATTGTTAAGTTGATTATCTTCTCTCTTCTTAAATTCATCTTTCTTTTTCAGGCCGTACAAGAACTTTTATCTGCTAAGGATCGGCAAAGGCTAGAAGTAAACAGACAGGATAGAGGAAATGTACAGGTTGATGAAAGTTCCAATCAGTCAAACAATTTGGATCAAGTCGACCCTGTTCAAGTAAGTTTTTAAGGCAGCTTCCCTTGATTCTTGTAATCAGTTAATAACATCAGAAATATGTGATGGTTATAGACTTTGCATTCTCCCATTCAAATACTAATATTATTTACATGTGAAATTTTTTGTAACTGTAATATTCAGTCACATTCTTATCACTACTAATAAAGAGTTAAATTTCATTCAGATGGATCCTAGCAAAGATTTTTTAGATTGAATCTTGAAACTGAAATTTCAATCTCAACAAATTTTCCATTCCAAATATGCTATTTTGCATGGCATATGAGCAATAATGAAGAAGAGCTGATGAGTGCCATATTTAATGCTCATGTTAAGGCTGCTATAACAAAGTTTGAATTCCAGTATCTCTTGGAGACTACAAAACATCGTAGATACGGCTGATGCTATCATCAATCTCCTCTGTACCCATTAATTATGCTCATTTTTTGAGGAGGCTTAGGCTTGTGATACCTTGGCCAGTCTAGAGATCTCACTTAGGCTTAGGCTTAGGCTTATGTTCATGCACATGTTCAACCTCAAAGAATGTGCATTTTCCTCCCCTTAACTTCTCTGTCATTCATGAAACTAAAAAGATCAAAACACTTTGTTTTATATTTCTAAGATTTTATGCCTCTACTCAAGTTTACTACATAAGCATGAGCTTGATGATCTTACTTGAGCTTTCTTCAGGTTTCTCGAGATAGTAAAATCTTCCTCTAGAACATCTTCCTCTTAAAATATTTCTCTAGACAAACTTCTCATTCTACTTGTCTCACCAAAAAAAACAATCTAATCTTTCTTATTGTCAATATTATTTAATTTGGTTTTCTCTTGCTATTGCATGATCTATTATTTGTACTTGTTATTCCAGTTCAACTCATTCGTCTGGATCATCATGATGTGACATCAGCTTGACATCTGGACTAGATTGTGGCATCTTGTTCATGAGCAAACCTTCCAACTCTTATGGTTTGATTTGGGGAAACTTTAACCTGCTTTCTTATATATTACCTCCAAGCTAACAACATTTATTTCTTATTATTCACACAAGTGCTTGCTTGTGTGATGCATTTTTATGTGTGTTTGCATCTATTGACGTTGTTTCCAAGATGAACATACTTTTTTCTCACACTCGGCTCTTTTCCAGATCAATATTTTTTTGTTATGCTATTAAATTTGAATGACATGTCTACTAAAAACCAAGATACTATATTGCTTTCATCCAATTTTATATTACTTATAACCTGCAATGCTCTCCTTTTTTTCCCAAAACCATAAAGGTGCATGCCTTTGCTGCAATTCCTCATTAGCATTGGTTGCCCCATCGCTTCAAACTCTCTCTATCAGTCACTAAACAACACTTTCAATCTCAATGAAATCTTATTCCAATTTAGTAAGATGACAATTTAGACACTCATACCTGGTTCTTAATCTCAAGGCCGCATGATCCTTCTCTTCTGCTAGAACACTCGTACCTTATTGCATGAATGGTTTGGTGGAGTTGATTTTTCCACCATTGATCAATGATCTCTCATATGGATTCAAATTTGTTTCTATTTCCTTGTAGTAGTTCTGGATGGCCTCCTTGGCCCTGTTTATGTCTTCATAAATGTATCCCATTGGATTTTTCTCCCCATCCACCAAGCACAAACCCTCACCAAAGGCTCCGACATCCACAAACAAATAAAAATTACAATAAAAACTAAATACCTTTAGAAAAGTGAAATCAAAGGATTCAATTTTAAATTTAAATTGAAGTTCTGTATATCTCGTTTTGCAAACACATATTACAAATTTTCTTTGCAATTATCTCTGCATCATCTTTCTTTTAATTTGATGAATCTAGTGTAATGTCCCCATTTCAAGCCTGACTTTTTCAGTGACCGTTAGCCTTTCTTTGGGAACCTGGAGGCTAGTCGGAAGTTAAAATTAGGGTTTCCTAATTTTGAGGAGATCATTGCTCGGAGATGATAGTTTTAATGGCGGATTCCTTCTGGGTTTTCAGAGGGCTTCGCAGTGGTATGTTCGTCTCAGCATTCAGAGTACTTTTTGGAATTTACTATTTTTAGTAAATTCTATTTTTGGCAGTTTCCAGATGTGCTCAGGATGGTTGACTCCCGGCTTCAGAATGATCAGTTGACTTCTTCAGTTTTGGCTTCAGGGCACTGTCGGAGAAATAAGTTAAGTCATTTAAATTAAAAAGTCACGTTTTAATTATTATAATTAAACGTTGACCATGGGCTTAGACTTAATGACTTAATGTTGTGTTTAAAAGGTGGTTCCTTGAGGGGGGCGCCTTCATTATGAAATGATTTAATATTTCCCTAAGTCAAAGCAGGGTATGATGGGCGCCTTAATCAAAGTATGATGTTTTAATTAAAATATCATTTATTAAGCCTTGAGGAGAAAGTACGCCCAATCTTGAGGAGGGTGAAGTTTGACCTAAAAGCTGATTTTAGGGTTTTGCAAAGTCAATTGAAGGTTATAAAGAGGAGTCTTGGTGCATCATTGGTGTTATCTTGGAAATTACACCGTTATGCTGCCGGATTGATTCTGGATTGCTTCGAGGGATGAAGACCTCCTAGTTTGGGCATCGTTTCATGTTTGCAAGACAACATCTAGCGGTGAATCATGGTATTGTGAGTTTGCAATTTAGTTCATGCATTGTCTTTCAGCTTATAGCATATTTAGATCTAATTTAGTAAATCATAGGTTTCAGCTTATTGCATTATTGTAGACAGCAGATTTGAAGTTATAATCATATCTTGTAAAAGACCAAAAATTTGCATATGGGTATTGTATTTTCTTCATCATAGGTTCTAGGCGTCCTTTCCTTCCAATTGGTAGATTTTATGAAGCTTCCATTGATTTTATAAAACAGATCGCCCCTTTTCCTTTAGGCCGTACCATTCAGCATTGTCTTGGTATCCGTGCAAAATAAATTGAAGGCTTTTAGATCTGTGTTTAGGGTCTGTCTTAGGCGTCTTCCTTACTAGACTATATTGCATTTTATTTCGAGTGAATTGGGCAAGTTAATCTTGAGTTACGAGCATTTGATTGGGTTCTTAGACTGCTGATTTGAAACAGCAAAGTACAGATTTCTGGTCATTCAAGAAAACAGCAGTGTCATTTCTTATTCATTGTGAGATTTTAATTTGGCATATTGAATCAAGCCAAGAATTGATGATGATATTGTAATGGTTGATAAATCCAGCTCTAATCTCTTGACAGGCGTATCAAATTCATTTGTAAACTGACCAGTAGTACTGGCAGTGCTTCTTGCTCGTTTAAATCTGGTTGTAATTCTAATTTTCACTCAAGTTATTGTAATAGTTAGAACTCCACCCTATGGTAGCTACTGCCTACTCTGGGTAGCAAGCACATTCTGGGTGTCGAGTAGTTTCCTTTCTCAGCATTTATCTTTCAGCATTGTTTTGTAACCACTCCGTCATATGGTCGCCCCTCACTCCATCTTGGATTGGGTAGCACATACTTGACGTTGAGTTCTTTCTGCAATTAGAATAAAGATCCTCTGACCAATGCTCACCATCATCGGTGCCATTCAGGTTAGAGTTACAGCATAAGCATTTTCTTTCAGATCCCCTGACCAATGCTCGCCATCATCGGCGCCATTCTGGTTAGGGTTGCTTTCTTGCACGTTTAGGTTTATCCATCTAACCTTAACAGGTGCACTGTTGTAATGTTGTAATCTGATAAATTGTAAAAATCGAAAAAAATTGGCTCGGTATATTTCATCTAGCCATGCTTGGCTCACAAACATTTGCTTCAAAGATGTTAATAAACTACAAATGCTTTGCAACATGAGGAAGTTAGTTGCAAATCGTATCACAGCTGCTTGCACAAGCTCTTTCCTTTTGGTGCAATCTCTCATCAAGTTGAGAATACATGGGTGATTGTAGATGTACTTTGTGATGTTCCTATCTTTTTCCACTTGTCCTGCCCAATCAATTTTTCCTATGTCTTCCAAGAGAAAGTCAAGGCAATGGGCAATGCAAGGGGTCCAAAAAAGTGACGGATTCCTCACTTGAAGAAGTCTCCTTGCAGCCAAATATGTTGCTGCATTATTGGTTACAACTTACATGACATTTCCAATGCCCGCCTCTAATATAAACTCCTTCAATAGAAGACTCAAATTGTCCCTTTACTTTATTAGAGGCATCTATGAATTTCAAAAACATCATCTCACCATTCTATGTTGCTAGAAAGTCAATAAAGGTGTGATTTTCTCATCTATTCATTCATTTGAAATTATGGTGTATTGAAACTTGTACCACTACTTTGTTTTTATAAAATTGATTTTATATCTCTAACAACCTTTTAGACAAACCACTCACTTAAGTGTTATGGAGAGGGTGCTTTATATCCTTTCTTGTGTTGATGTTCTTGCAGCGTCGGGCTGCATCTTCCAGACCTGCATATGGAGATAATTCAAATGGAGCCTCAACGGCTATTTGAATTATATTCACTCTTTCTCCTGGGCCGACTTGAAGCAAGTGAAGAGACACTCTTTTGTTAATATTAATTATTTGTGATGAGGCCGACCTCTTATCTTTGGACGCGATTTTCTAGAAGGATGCGAATTCTTGAAAAGTCATGCTTATCTCTTGTGGCCGATTTGTTTCATGAAGGGTCACGTCCCTCTCTCTACATTGTATAAATATCCATTCATGTCTCATTGTTTAGCATTCGATTATTCACTTCTTTATAAGTCGTCACATATTCATAGAGGAAATTTTGTAGAGGAGCAGGTTGAAGAATTGTATAAGGATGAGTCTCATTGCTGTGTATCTACATCAGGTTGTAGTGTCTCTTGTTAGCCTTCATATCAACCTTTGTAAAGGAGACTCTTGGATTTATATATCAATATATAAGTGATATATTGTTGCTGGGTTTTTCTCCCTCAAGAGGAGGGTTTTCCTAGGGTATCTGCTGTGTTATTGTGTCTGATTTTGAACTAATTTTCTGTGCATTTAATCTGATCACTAAAATTAACATGGTATCAAAGTGGGTTTGAGGAGATCGTGATCAGATTTGTTTATACAGCGATATCCTATTCTCTTCTTTATAATTCTTGTCTATCTCTACCTTTGTCAAGATGGTGAACGGTTTGAAGATTGAGGACAGACTCGAAGGAGCATCAAACTTCAACTCTTGGAGATTTAGGATCATGCTTACCTTGCGTGAAAATGACTTGGGTGAGTTTGTGGAGTCCAGTGTTCCTGAACCTGAGGAGGAAGAAGAGAAGTTGTAGTGGGTGAAGAAAGATATCAAGGCAATGCAAATATTGGTTGATTCCGTCAAGGATCATATCGTTCCTATTGTCTCTAAGTTGAAGACGGCAAGAGACATGTTTAAGACATTGGAAGAAATGTACGAAATCAACAATACCAGCTGAGCACTTGCACTGAAGCAACAACTACACCATGTGAAGATGGCGAAAGGAGAATCTGTAATTGCTTATTTCATGAGGATTTCAGATTTGAGAGATCAGCTCTCAACAATTGGGCATATGGTTGATGACAAAGACCTGACTATGCTTGCTCTCAATGGTCTTCCCTTGTCTTGTGAATCCTACATTCAAGGAATCAGTGCAAGATCAAAATTGCCTAAGTTTGATCGTCTAAGGTTAGATTGAAGTATTCCGAGCCAATTTTTTCGTTTTTTCAATTGCAAGTTTACAAAGCAGTGCACCCGTTAAGGTTAGAGGAGAAAACCAAAACGTGCAAGAAAGCAACTCTAACCAGAATGGCGCCGATGATGGCGAGCATTGGTCAGAGGATCTTCTATTCTAAATGCAGAAAGGAACTCAACGTCAAGTATGTGCTACCCAATCCAATGCGGAGTGAGGGGCGACCATATGACGGAGTGAAAACTAAAAGCAATGCTTGAAAGGAACTACTGAAAGTTGAAACACTCAACACCCAGAATGTGCTTGCTGACCCAGTGTGGGTAAGTAGCGACCATAGGGCGGAGATCTATCTATTACAAACTTCAAATGAAATTGAGCAATACAAATTCAAATCAACAAGCTGAAGAATGACTGCCAGTACTACTGGTCAGTTTACAATTTAATATCATAAGCCTGTCAAGATGTTAGAGCTGGAAATATGAATCATTACAATACAATAAAATCTCTCTTGGCTGAGTTTCAAGAAGCCATATCAAATCATTACAAATTTTGTAATTAACAATCTGTTTTCTGTTTTCCACAAATCTGTATTTTGTAGTTAAAAACAGCAGCCTATGAATTGATCCAAATGCTCATAGCTCCCTCTCAACCCACTCAAATTGCCCAAACTAAGATGCATAAGTCTAACATGATGAAGGCGCTCAATCTAGAAACTTAACCCCAACTCCAAATGCAACTAATAAGAAATGCACAAATCCCAAGAATGCTAAATGGTACGGCCTTGCTGAAAAAGGCGATTTTCTTTTTAAAAATAATGCAAGCACTATAAAATCTAAAAACTGGAGAATATGATTGCTCTTGACAAACGAAGAGAATGAGACGATACCCAGAAAGACTATTTTTGCATTTTTCAAGATATGAGTGAAACATGCAATCTGCTGTATTAAATGATGCTAAAATGCTGAAACACTAAAATGCCCAAAACAGACTTAACAATGCAAGAAGCTAAACACAATGCACGATATTCAATAACTCACAAACTAGACTAAGAATCACCACTTGATGTTGTCTTGCAAACACGAAGCGATGCCCGAACTAGGAGGCCTTCATTCCTCGAAGCGATTCGAGAGCCAATCCGGCAGCATAACAGTATAGTTGTCCAAAGATCCCAAAAATGATGCTCAACTCCTTCCTTTTATAAATTTCCATTTGACTTCTCGTAACCCTAAAGTCACTTTCAAGCCAAAACCCTAATCTCCTCAAAATGGCGTACTTTCTCCTTCAATGTTTAATAAATGATATTTTAATTAAATGCCTCTTGAAGAATGTGCCCAACATAAGCTTGTTTGACTTTGACAATAATTAAATTAATCTTTTAATGAGGGCGCCACCCTCAAAGACCCCTTTTTAAAAACATCTTTAAGTCATTAATCTAGGCCCATGGTCAACGTTAAAATATAATATTTAAACGTGACTTTTTAATTAAATGACTTAGCTTATCCCTCCGAAGGTGCCCTGAAGCCAATACTGAGCCAAACATCTGACCAAACTGAAGTAGGAAGTCAACCGAGCTGAACTCATCTGGAAAGCTGCCAAAAATAGAATTTACTAAAAATAGTAAATTCCAAAAGTGCTCGAATGCCAGAGATGAACCTACCAGCGAGCCCTCTAAAACCCAGAAAGAATCCGCCATTGAATCCACCATCTCTGAGCAAGACCTCCTCAAAATTAGGAAACCCTAATTTTAACTCCGACTAGCCTTCGGGTTCCCAACGAAAGGCCAACGGTCACTGGAAATGTCAGGTTTGAGAAGGGGACATTACAGTCCGCCCTCCCCAAGATTGCTTGTCCTCAAGCAATTGCAAACTAGGATGCTGCAATATCTCATTACTTTCCCAAGTTGCATCCTCCATAGGCAGGTTCTTCCACTTAACCAAACATTCTCTGATAGTTCTATTCCTCAAAGAACGTTCTCTGACATCAAGTATCTCTTCTGGAACTAGAACCAACTGTCCCTCTTCATCCAATGGTGGCAACTGTGAAGAAGCAACCACATTGTGTCCAAGTGCCTTCTTGAGGCGAGACACGTGGAAGACGTTATGCACTCTGCTATCTGTAGGTAGCTCTAATTCATAAGCTACTGCCCCAACTTTTCTGATGACCTTGAATGGCCCATAGAAGCGAGGTTTGAGCTTCTCAGCTCCACTCTTCTTGAGAGTAGACTGTCTATAGGGTTGTAAACGAAGATAGACCATATCCCCAACCTCAAACGAACGCTCAACGCGCCTCTGATCAGCATACAACTTCTGCTGATTTTGTGCAATCTGCAAATTATCCTTCAAGGATCTCATTATGTCTTGACTATGTTGCAACAAATCCTTGGCTAGAGGTGCTTTGCTGTCACCAAACACCAAATCTGCAAAACTAGGTGCTTCATATCCATAAAGTGCCAAGAAAGGCGACATCTTGATTGACATATGAAAGGTAGAGTTGTAGCAGTACTCGCCTATATGCAACCACTTAACCCAAGCTTTCTGCTGTTCTGACACATAATTTCTCAAGTAGCCTTCCAACCACTTGTTTACCACTTCTGTCTGCCCATCAGTTTGGGGGTGATAACTCGTGCTTGGAGTGAGCACAGTACCACTCAGTCTGAAAACTTCCTGCCAAAAAGTACTTAGGAACTTGCTGTCCCTATCACTTACAATATTCTTTGGCAACCCATGAAGCCTAAACACTTCTCGAAAAAACAAATCTGCAACTTGGGCTGCAGAAAAAGTGCTGGTAATGGCAAAGAACTGAGCAAACTTGGTTAATCTGTCAACTACCACGTAAATGTAATCCTCCTCGGGGTCCTTGGGCAACCCAGTGATGAAATCCATTGAAATGCTTTCCCATTTTTGATTGGGAATTGGAAGTGGTTGCAGCAAACCGGCTGGCAATGTATGCTCATTTTTATTTGCTTGACAAATAGGACATTCCTGAATGTAGCGTTGAACCTCTCTCTTCAAACCTTTCCAAGAAAACCTTTCTTGGATCTGCCTATAGGTCTTGAAAAAACCTTGGTGACCAGCAACTGGAATGTCATGAAAATTCAAAAGAATCTTCTTCTTGAGCTTAGAATCAGCCACCAGAAAGATTCTTCCCTTATACTGAATCAATCCCTCAACCACCTGGTACTTTTCATCATGGAAGGTACCTTCCAGAATGCTGGTTGCAAACTGATTTTTGGCATAATCAGCAAGCAACATGTCCCTCCAATCTGCAGTAAGCTCACACAATGAGCTAAGATGAGACCTTCTGGAGAGAGCATCGGCCACGACATTAATTTTTCCTTTGACATATTCAATGTCAAAGTCGTAAGCTTGAAGCTTACTCACCCATTTCTGTTGCCTCTCATTTAAATCCTTCTGGTGCATAAAATGCTTGAGGCTATTGTGGTCAGTCTTAACCACGAATTTGTTCCCCACCAAGTACTGCCTGAACTTGGCTAATGCATGCATAATAGCAAGCATTTCTTTATCATAGATTGAGTATGTCCTCTCCACACCCCGTAACTTTCTACTTTCAAACACGATAGGGTGTTTGTCTTGCATCAGGACAGCCCCCACTCCTTCACCTGAAGCATCACATTGCAGCTCGAATGGCTTGGAGAAATCCGGGATAGCCAAGACTAGACACGAACTCATGATCTTCTTGAATTTATCAAAAACAATTTGAGCCTTTTCTGACCAAGCAAAGGCTCCCTTTTTGGTGAGATCAGTAAGGGGAGCAGCATTCTGTGAATACCCCTTGACGAATCTCCGATAAAAACCACAAAGACCCAAAAAACCTTTCAACTGGGTCAGGCTCTCAGGAGGTGGCCAATCAACTACTGCTTTGATTTTTTCCGGATCCACCTTTACTCCCTCAGCACTGATTATGTGGCCAAGGTACAATAACTCCACCATCCCAAATTCACATTTGGAAGCTTTGGCAAATAAGCTCTCAGATTCCATGATACTAAGCACTTCCTCCAAGTGCTTGAGGTGATCCTCCCAAGTCTTGCTGTAGATCAGAATATCATCAAAAAATATCAGCACAAACCTTCGTAACTGATTCTGAAAGACACGGTTCATGCAAGACTGAAAGGTAGCCGGAGCGTTAGTCAACCCAAATGGCATGACTAAGAATTCAAAATGTCCATAGTGACATCTGAAAGTTGTCTTTTCCACATCTGATCCCCTCATTCGTATCTGATGGTAACCCGACCTCAGATCAATCTTCGAAAAGAACTTAGCCCCATGTAGCTCATCAATGAGCTCATCTATCCTGGGAATGGGGTATCTATTTTTGATGGTGCTTTGGTTCAAAGCACGATAGTCCACGCACATGCGCATGGTACCATCCTTCTTTTTCACAAGAACCACTGCAGATGCAAAAGGGCTCTTGCTTG